>JBBPBX010000209.1:6695-17328 GCA_038048925.1 Garcialebias charrua | reverse complement strand
ACTTTAAAAAAAAAATCTAATTTCAGCTCTTTCCACTTCCTTCTGGGAGTTTAAGGTTCTTCATGCCTTTTCAGCTATTCTTTTTACTAAATTCAGTTTTGGCTTTAGCTAATAATTTCCTAATTTTGTGCTAATTAATTTATACCTAATTCAACATATATATGTTCTTTCTGCATTGTTCTGCTAATTTTAGATTATTTCAGCTATGATTCTGCATGTTTTTAGCTAATTTCAGCTGTTTTTCAGTAAGATATTCAGCATTAAGAATTTACACTGCATTTTTGCAAGAAATGCAATTCCTCTAGTTTTAGTTAAAGACTCAGATTGTGTAATTAATATTTTATATTTTATTTGATCACAATGTAAAAAGACAGAGCGATGAGGAACTCTTATTCTGCCGATTGCTGTGGAAAATGTTGTGTTGAGGTTCTGAAAGAGTTTGGTTAGCTCAGAATTCAGACCCAAATGGACCAACAAGTCCTAAAACAGACTTTAGTGAACCGACCGACCAAAACTGGCACAGACTAGAGACCAGAGAGATCATGTGACCCAGAACCAGAGAACACATCAGCTGACCCAAACTGGAACGACCAGGACTTGAGTCCATCATAACAAATGTGTGTTTTAATTAATAAACAGACTTTCTTTGATGAATATCTGAACAATTTGATTGATTTCAGTTTATTATGGTTTTCATTTTTAACTCCTAAACCTCCATCTCTGAAGCAAAATAACAAAACTTTTATTTTGTCAGATTAAACAAGACTCCTTCAGTAAATAAGAAGAAAAACGTCTTTTAAATGACTTTGTAGACGAGAACTGGACGAGACCCAGAGTGCAAACAAAGACCAGAATATCCTGAACCCATCTCACCTGAACCAAAAGAATTCAACAAGTCTGGACTCGTGAAGACCAGAACCTGGAACAACAGCCTGACATGGAACAAATCAGTAGATCCAGACTGGACTTACTCATATCAGGAACCCAAACCCAGACAGGACACATCAAAGAAAATGATGATGATGATGATGATGACATCAGGACCAGAGAAAGTCCTCCTGACTCTGATGAAGATACGGATCAAACAAAATCCAAAATGTAAAAAAAACTGGGTCCAGTTCTGGTTCTGGACCAGTCAGGAGCTGCTGGTCATCATCAGGTACCTCCATAAAAGACTTGCTGCTCTGTTACAACACCAAGATGGAAAGACATCAGCAATGACCTCGGAGAGGCAGCTCTAAGCAACAACATCGTTCTACCAGCTGATTCACCCTGAAGGTCAGACCGTGCAGTGGCTCTACAGGCCTCAGTCAGCAGCTCAAAGGTCATGACCTTTCCTTTCTAAAAACAACATGGCAGCTCAACTAAGGTTTAGAAAGTTTCATCTGCAGGAATTCAAGACTTCTGGACCAGAACCAGTCCAGAGGACAGACGTTTACCCAGAATGCACTGCAGCAAACAGCCCCTCCCAGCTGTCAGCACGTTGGTGGAGGTCTGATGGTTTGGGCTCCTGTCAGTCACTGAGTGGACCAGAACTCCTCTGTAGACCAAATGTGAGTCCGTCTGTTCAAGAAACTGGGTCCAACAGAACCAGGTTCCTAAACACAGCAGCTGATCAACAGAACGGGTCAAAAAGACCAGAACCAAGGTGCTGCAATGGTCCAGTCAGAGTCCAGAACCTGAACCTGACTGAACCTCTGTGCTGGACCTTCAGAGAACTGAGCAGAAACATCAGTGATGGTCAGAACTCCTCCAGAACCATGAGAGACAAACAGAAAACAGCTGAGAGTTCTGGTGCTGAAGGAGGTTCTGCTGGACCAGGAGCTGGGACCAGTTTTTACTCACAGCTTTCAGAGGCTTCACTGAAGAACTCTTGTTGAAGATGTTCATGCAGTTTTTAACTGAAACCAGCAGGTGGCGGCTTCGTGCAGCAAGTGAAGCTGGTCTGATGTGGGTCACTGGTTCTGTAGGTTCATCTGAGTCTTTGATTATTGATCAACGTATCAGATGATTTTATTCTGTTGATCAGTTCAGTGTTTCAGGCTGAAGGCACAACGTTGAACATGAAGGAACCTCTGCTGGAGGACTCAGATGTGAAGCTGCGTCCACAGCTCCCAGTTAAAGAACGAAGATGATCCTGGTTGAAGCTCCACAAAACAGTGAACAGAAGGAGTCTGTCTGGAGTCGTCTCATGTCGCCTCATGTCATGTCAGGTCACCTTGTGTCGCCTCATGTCACCTCATGTCGTCTCATGTCATGTCAGGTCGCCTTGTGTCGCCTCATGTCACCTCATGTCGTCTCATGTCATGTCAGGTCGCCTTGTGTCGCCTCATGTCACCTCATGTCGTCTCATGTCATGTCAGGTCACCTTCTGTCGCCTCATGTCACCTCATGTCGTCTCATGTCATGTCAGGTCGCCTTGTGTTGCCTCGTGTCGCCTCATGTCAGGTTGCCTCATGTCATGTCATGTCGCCTCATGTCATGTCAGGTCGCCTCATGTCATGTCAGGTCGCCTCGTGTCGTCTCATGTCGTCTCAGGTTGCCTCATGTCATCTCAGGTTGCCTCATGTCATGTCAGGTCGCCTCATGTCGTCTCATGTCGTCTCAGGTTGCCTCATGTCATCTCAGGTCGCCTCATGTCATCTCAGGTCACCTTGTGTCACCTCATGTCATCTCAGGTCGCCTCATGTCAGGTCACCTTGTGTCGCCTCATGTCACCTCATGTCGCCTTATGTCGTCTCATGTCATGTCAGGTTGCCTCGTGTCGTCTCATGTCATGTCATGTCAGGTCGCCTTGTGTTGCCTCGTGTCGCCTCATGTCATGTCATGTCGCCTCATGTCATCTCAGGTCGCCTCATGTCAAGTCAGGTCGCCTCGTGTCATCTCATGTCATCTCAGGTTGCCTCATGTCATCTCAGGTCGCCTCATGTCATCTCAAGTCACCTTGTGTCGCCTCATGTCACCTCATGTCATCTCAGGTCACCTTGTGTCGCCTCATGTCACCTCATGTCATCTCAGGTCGCCTCATGTCATGTCAGGTCACCTTGTGTCGCCTCGTGTCACCTCATGTTGCTTCATGTCGTCTCATGTCGCCTCAGGTCGCCTCATGTCATGTCAGGTCGCCTCGTGTCGCCTCGTGTCACCTCATGTCGCCTCATGTCATCTCAGGTCGCCTCATGTAATCTCAGGTCACCTTGTGTCACCTCATGTCGTCTCAGGTCGCCTCGTGTCGTCTCATGTCATCTCAGGTCACCTCACGTCGTCTCAGGTCACCTCGTGTCGCCTCATGTCACCTCATGTCATCTCAGGTCCCCTCGTGTCGTCTCATGTCGTCTCAGGTTGCCTCGTGTCATCTCATGTTGTCATATGTCACCTCATATCGTCTCAGGTCACCTCATGTCATCTCAGGTCACCTCATGTCACCTCATGTCACCTCATGTCATCTCAGGTCGCCTCGTGTCATCTCATATCATCTCAGGTCATCTCAGGTCACCTCAGGTCACGTCATGTCGTCGCAGGTCGCCTTGTGTCATCTCGTGTCATCATATGTCGCCTCATGTCATCTCAGGTCACATTGTGTCGCCTCATGTCATCTCAGGTCGTCTCATGTCATCTCAGGTCACCTCATGTCACCTCATGTCATCTCAGGTCGCCTCGTGTCATCTCATGTCATCTCAGGTCATCTCAGGTCACCTCAGGTCACGTCATGTCGTCTCAGGTCGCCTTGTGTCATCTCATGTCATCTTATGTCGCCTCATGTCGCCTCATGTCATCTCAGGTCACATTGTGTCGCCTCATGTCGTCTCAGGTCGCCTTGTCTCGTCTCATGTCATAATATGTCGCCTCATGTCACCTCATGTCATCTCAGGTCACTTCGTGTCGTCTCATGTTGTGTCATGGCGTCATATGTCACCTCATGTCGCCTCATGTCATCTCAGGTCACATCGTGTTACCTCATGTCATTTCAGGTCGCCTCGTGTCATCTCATGTCGTCATATGTCGCCTCATGTCACCTCATGTCATCTCAGGTTGCCTCGTGTCATCTCATGTCGTTATATGTCGCCTCATATCGCCTCATGTCATCTCAGGTCACATCGTGTCGCCTTATGTCGTCTCAGATCGTCTTGTGTCGTCTCATGTCGTAATATGTCGCCTCATGTCGCCTCATGTTATCTCAGATCACCTCGTGTCACCTCATGTCGTCTCAGGTCGCCTTGTGTCATCTCAGGTCGCCTTGTGTCGTCTCATGTCGTAATATGTCGCCTCATGTTGCCTCATGTCATCTCAGTTCACCTCGTGTCGTCTCATGTCATCTCAGGTCCCCTTGTGTCGTCTCATGTCATCATATGTCACCTCATGTCATCTCATGTCACCTCGTGTTGCCTCATGTTGCCTCATGTTGTCTCAGGTCACCTCATGTCATCTCACGTTGCCTCGTGTCATCTCATGTCTTCATATGTCGCCTCATGTCATTTCAGGTCGCCTCGTGTCACCTCATGTCATCTCAGGTTGCCTTTTGCCGTCTCATGTTGTCAAATGTCGCCTCATGTTGCCTCATGTTATTGCAGGTCACCTCCTGTCGTTTCATGCCGTCTCATGTCGCCTCATGTTGCCTGATGTCATCTCTGATTGCCTCGTGTCGTCTCATGTTGTCATATGTCATCTCATGTTGTCTTAGGTCACCTCATGTCATCTTAGGTCATCTCGTGTTGCCTCCTGTCACCTCATGTCATATCAGGTCGCCTTGTGTCGTCTCATGTCTTCTCAGGTCGCCTCATGTCATCTCAGGTCGCCTCGTGTAATCTCATGTCGTCATATGTCGCCTCATGTCGCCTCATGATGCCTCATGTAATCTTAGATCACATTGTGTCGCCTCATGTTGTCTCAGGTTGCCTTGTGCTGTCTCATGTCATAATATGTCACCTCATGTCGCCTCATGTAATCTCAGGTCACCTCGTGTTGTCTCATGTCGTCTCAGGTCACCTCATGTCATCTCAGGTTGCATCGTGTCGCCTCATGTCATCTCAGGTCGCCTCATGTTGTCTCAAGTCGCCTTGTGTCGTCTCATGTTGTCATATGTCGCCTCATGTCATCTCAGGTCACCTTGTGTCGTCTCATGCCATCTCATGTCGCCTCATGTTGCCTCATGTCATCTCCGGTGGCCTCGTGTGGCCTCGTGTCGTCTCATGTTATCTCAGGTTGCCTCATGTCATCTCAGGTCGCCTCGTGTCGACTCATGTCGCCTCATGTTGCCTCATGATGTACATGGTTCAATAGTCGCAGGTGTCTGACTGAAGGATGCAGCAGAGCAACGTGACGTCACAGATAATAATAATAATAATAATGAATTTAATTTATAACACACTTTTCATTAATGAAAATCTCAAAGTGCAGATGATCGATGACGGCTCCAACATGAACATTCTGATGTTCTTAGGAAGTTCTGTTGGTTGAAAAATGTCAACAATGTCAGGCTTTGAGCAGAAACTGATCAGTGGTTACGAAACAAAGGAAAGGTCAAGAAAACAGGTCAAAAAACAAAAGTCACAAAGGAAGAAACAAAATGAGCTTTTTCTTTCTCCTGTCAGTAAATAAAGTGTCTTTCAGTTAAAGATGTGAGAGCAAGGAAAAAGCCAGAGTGTTTGTTTAACATAAACAGCCAAAGTGTCTTGGTTTACCGCAGTGCTTCTCAATTATTTTCTGTTAAGCCCCCCCACAGGAAGAAGAATCCGGTCCGCGCCCCCCTACTCTCCGCTACGACTATAAATACGGTGGCTGTAATAACCTCGCACATACCAAAAGAGGGTTAAAAAGAAAAAGGTTTATTATACGTCCACTGTAGTATAATTTGTATATAAAATTGTGATTCTCAATTCAAGTCCTCAGGTCTCCCTGCTCTGAATGTTTTAGATGTGCCTATTCCAGAATAGATGATCCACATGATTACATGACCTCTTCTGCAGCCATCAAGGCCTGCAGAAGCAGGTGTGCAGAGGTAAAGTGGCATATGCAATAAGGCTAGTAAAAAGAATATACAGTATATATCAGCAGTAGTGTAGATATAAAAAGTAGTGTAAAAGTAGTGCAAATTGTCCTCATTACTCACAACTTCTTCTTGAACCTGCTCCCCCAGGTGGGACAGGTGCCTGGAAGAGGACCAGACTTAGCTTTTTTAGATTTTTCTACCTGGATTATTGAGCATGCATCAGGGAGTCTCTGGAAAAGTTCAGAGTTCAGTCACACACTTCTAATGGAGGTGATGTGGTGGATTTCCCTGAAGAACACAAAGAGGTAAAAAAGAAAGAGTTAATAAGATTATAACTTTAAATTAAAAAATTATATAGATGATAATATTAATAAGACAACAATACCTCTTCTTGAACGTTTGTTATGAGGCGGTTAAATCGCTCAGTCATCATCCTCATCAGAGCTCCAGGGCTTGTTGACATCAGTTTTATTTTTTTCATAAAGTGATGAACTTTTTCACTTTCAGTTCTGGAGCGGAGCTTCAAAACAGTCTGAAGTGTTGACATGATGAATGTTGTGGCAGAGCTCACGAACTTTAAAGCCTGCGCATCAACCCAGAGCTTTAAAAACTTCTACAGCTGCGACTGTGATCTGGACCGTTCTGATTTACCTCATGGAAGTTTAAATGCTGCTGTTAGCGGTGTTGCAACAAGCTGCTTTTCTTGCTTTTAGAAGAGACGTTCACATGAGGATGAAGTTGTTTCAAGTCCGTTAACAAGACGTGTTGAAAAAAAAAAGAACGTGTTGCAGCTGCAGATCTAATCTCGTTTGTTTCTCTCGTGGCGGAGCGCTCCGCGCCTCTGCATGTCTGCACCAGTCTGTGTGAAACAACGTCCTGAAACAACAGCTTTGGACTTGCGCTCGTCTTTTTAAACAAGGAAGCCATAACTTTCCCAAACAAGACAACGCAGTGAGAAGCTAATGCTACGCGTGCTACAGATAATAGCGCCGTGCTGAAACACGCCTAGGAATTTTAGTTCCGCGGCGCAATAAGAAAATTCAAAACTGGGTCACAAGAGCCCGGGCCCCCCCTGGCATCGCATTGCGCCCCCCCAGGGGGGCGCGCCCCACTATTTGAGAAACGCTGGTTTACCGACAGAAATAGCCAAAACGTGTTTGTTTACACATGGGAACAACAGCCAAAGGATACCGGTACTGTACTTGTTTACCTACAGAAACAGCCGAAATGTGTTTGTTTACCTACTATAACAGCCGACGTGTGTTTGTGTACCTACAGAAACAGCCGTAGTGTGTTTGTGTACCTACAGAAACAGCCAAAGTGTGTTTGTGTACCTACAGAAACAGCCAAAGAGTGTTTGTGTACCTACAGAAAAAGCCTAAATGTGTTTGTTTACCTACAGAAACGGCCAAAGTGTGTTTGTTTATCTACAGAAACAGCCAAAGTGTGTTTGTGTACCTACAGAAATAGCCAAAACGTGTTTGTTTACACATGGGAACAACAGCCAAAGGATACGGTACTTGTTTACCTACAGAAACAGCCGAAATGTGTTTGTTTACCTACTATAACAGCCGACGTGTGTTTGTGTACTTACAGAAACAGCCGAAGTGTGTTTGTGTGCCTACAGAAACAGCCATGGTGTGTTTGTGTACCTACAGAAACAGCCAAAGAGTGTTTGTGTACCTACAGGAACAGCCTAAATGTGTTTGTTTACCTACAGAAACAGCCAAAGTGTGTTTGTTTATCTACAGAAACAGCCGAAGTGTGTTTGTGTACCTACAGAAACAGCTGAAATGTGTTTGTTTACCTACAAAAACAGCCAAAGTGTGTTGGTTTATCTACTGTAACAGCCGATGTGTGTTTGTGTACCTACAGAAACAGCCAAAGTGTGTTTGTGTACCTACAGAAACAACCTAAATGTGTTTGTTTACCTACGAAACAGCCAAAGTGTGTTTGTGTACCTACAGAAACAGCCTAAATGTGTTTGTTTACCTACAGAAACAGCCAAAGTGTGTTTGTTTATCTACTGTAACAGCCGATGTGTGTTTGTGTACCTACAGAAACAGCCTAAATGTGTTTGTTTACCTACAGAAACAGCCAAAGTGTGTTTGTTTATCTACTGTAACAGCCGATATGTGTTTGTGTACCTACAGAAACAGCCTAAATGTGTTTGTTTACCTACAGAAACAGCCTAAATGTGTTTGTTTACCTGCAGAAACAGCCTAAATGTGTTTGTTTACCTGCAGAAACAGCCTAAATGTGTTTGTTTACCTGCAGAAACAGCCTAAATGTGTTTGTTTACCTGCAGAAACAGCCTAAATGTGTTTGTTTACCTACAGAAACAGCCATAGTGTGTTTGTTTATCTACTGTAACAGCCGATGTGTGTTTGTGTACCTACAGAAACAGCCTAAATGTGTTTGTTTACCTACAGAAACAGCCTAAATGTGTTTGTTTACCTACAGAAACAGCCAAAGTGTGTTTGTTTATCTACTGTAACAGCCGATGTGTGTTTGTTTACCTACAGAAACAGCCTAAATGTGTTTGTTTACCTGCAGAAACAGCCTAAATGTGTTTGTTTACCTACAGAAACAGCCAAAGTGTGTTTGTTTATCTACTGTAACAGCCGATGTGTGTTTGTTTACCTACAGAAACAGCCTAAATGTGTTTGTTTACCTACAGAAACAGCCTAAATGTGTTTGTTTACCTGCAGAAACAGCCTAAATGTGTTTGTTTACCTGCAGAAACAGCCAAAGTGTGTTTGTTTATCTACCGGTCTACCAACCAGTTTCTCTTAGATGTCCCCAGATCCAGAATGAAATCCAGAGGTGATCGGGCTTTTGCAGTTGCTGGTCCAAAGCTGTGGAACAGTTTACCTGAGAATTTAAAGAGCGCTCAGACTGTTGACACTTTTAAATCTTTGCTCAAGACTCATCTGTTTTACTTGGTGTTTGATCCTCGCAGAGTCTGAGAACTAATTTTTACCTGATTTTATTGTTGTCGCATAATTACTGTTAACTTTATTATGTTTCAGTGGCACTAGATGCATTTTACTCTGTTGTTTTTTTCAACTGTACAGCACTTTGGTTGGCTTCGGTTGTTTTTATGTGCTATATGAATAAAATTGTCATTGACATTGACATTGACATCTACAGAAACAGCCAAAGTGTGTTTGTGTACCTGCAGAAACAGCTGAAATGTGTTTGTTTACCTACAGAAACAGCCAAAGTGTGTTTGTTTATCTACTGTAACAGCCAATGTGTGTTTGTTTACCCACAGAAACAGCCTAAATGTGTTTGTTTACCTACAGAAACAGCCTAAATGTGTTTGTTTACCTACAGAAACAGCCTAAATGTGTTTGTTTACCTACAGAAATAGCCTAAGTGTGTTTGTGTACCTACAGAAACAGCCGAAGTAACTGTAAATTTGTGGTGTTGGTGGAAGATGTGTGGGTCAGAGAAGTCTGACGTGTTTTGACGTGTTGGAACGTACTTTTGCCCAGATTGGTTCAGCAACGTTACAGCTGTAAACATCTGTAAATGGACCGGTGCACAAGAAGCCACATGTTTAACGCTGACCTCTGTCTTTACGCTGCTCCACCGCTCCGCTCGCTCTGTGTCTGCTCCTCTACACAGCCTGGTGTCGCTCAGTGACGTGACTCAGGTTTTATTTGTTGACGCTGAGTGCAGACCCACATTTCACAAGTGCAGACTTGGAAAACTACCGGAGGTGTAACCTTACCACTGAACCAACAACCTTTCATTTCAAACTTTGCAACGTTAAACTTTTGAGCCCTGAAGCTCTTTTAGCTTTTGGAAGTTGTTTACATCAGACTGCAGTGAACTGTGAGGTTTGATGACAACACTTTAAAGTTTTAATTAAGTCCAATTCTTTTATTCAGTTTGTTTTTTCACAGGTTCTGAGGAGACTTCAGTCCAGAGCAGGGGTCTGCAACCTGCGGCTCTGGAGCCACATGCGGCTCTTTGGTCCCTCTGCAGCGTCTCTTTCAATCTTTGACCAAAACTAACAAAACTGAATTTTATAGGATGTTGTGCCCACAAAAAATAACTAGTTTAACAGTTTTCCTGTCAACTCCTTTGTAATTATGCGGATACTAGTACTAATACAGTACACAAAGTAAATTATACTCACTTTAACTTTACGCTTTATTCTTCAAAGTAGGATACGCAATTACCATATTTTTTGGACTATAAGGTGCACCAGATTATAAGGCTCAATATCAATGAAGAGGTCTGTTTTCATGCATAAGGCGCATTATCAAAACAAAACAGTCAAATAATAAGTCAAACTTTATCCAACTCATTCATAATAACCACTACATACAATCGGTTTGAGGTGAGTAAGCACAACCAGAATTAATTATAAGGCTCACTGCCAATTTTTGAGGAAATTAAAGGATTTTAAATGCGCCTTATAGTCCAAAAAATAAGGAACTCCACAATTTTATAAAAAGCACATTTGTCTGCACAGTTCACTGTTTTTAAATTATTTTTTTTTTATTGGCAAAACACAAGACAATACAAGACGTTGGACAGATGAATGGAAGATGGATGGAATCCAATATTTTCTTTTGTCTCAAAATGTAAAAATATCAATAAATGTTAACAATCATTAGATGTTTTTAGTTT
>JBBPBX010000208.1:134347-146711 GCA_038048925.1 Garcialebias charrua | reverse complement strand
GTCTTTTCAGCTAATTCTACATTTTTTTTACTCATTTCAACTTTTTCAGTTTAATTCAGCAAAAATGTGCTCTCTCCACTTCCATCTGGTAATTTCAGCTTCTTTCAGCTTTTTTTAGACACTTTACAGCTTTTTTGCTAATTGCAGCTTTTTTAAGATAATTTCTACTTTTTGTGTTAATTTCTGCTACTTTCAGCAAATGTGATCTTTTTGCTTTCTTGTTCTACCCTTTCAGCTACTTTATAGCATTATTAGCTAATTTCAGCCGTTTTCAGATCAATTCAAGTTTTTCATGGTAATTGCTAATTTCAGCCTATTTAACTTTTTTTTCTGCAAATTTCAGCTTGTAAGGCTCCTTTCAGCTTTTCTCTGCTTGTTTCAACTTTTTCTGCTAATTCAGCTAATTTTTAGCTGTTATTGTGCTAAATTTAGCTTTTTCAGCTAATTCCTTATTTTTTCCAGCTCATTCAGCTCCTTCCAATGTCTTCTGGTAGTATAAGTTTCTTTCTGCCTTTTCAGCTTTTTTATATAAAAAAAATTTATATAAATTTTTAAAGTGTGCAAATTTCAAGGTGTTTTTTTAAGCTAATTTCCTAAACTTTGTGCTCATTGCTGCTTATTTAAACCTAATTCAGAAAACATGTTTGTTCTGCTTGCTTCTGAAATTTTAGGCTTGTTCTACCATTTCAGCTACATTTCAGCACGTTTTAGCTAATTTCAGCCGTTTTTCAGCAAGTTCTTCTGCAATCAGCATTCGCACTGCATTTTCAAAGGAAATGCAATTTCTCTAGTTAAACTGGTGAGTGCAATAAATTCCAAGAACATTTGTCAACGTGAGTAATTACTGCTGAACTAAATATACTGGATTTAAACTTTTTGTTGCAGGAATGGACTCTGACGCAGCCTAAAGTGTAAACCACAAAACATTTAAACACATTATCACCCTCCTATAGCATACCTTTAAGCGCCTCTGTTTAGCTTCATAAGCATCTTTCAGCTCTGGGTTCTGCTCAGCCAGTTTCTCCAGCTCGGACTGTGTGTTTCCGATCTGTGCTGTCAATAAAAACCACAAAAATACAAAGAAGCTTGTTGTAAATTATAAGACATAGATGCAAGTCCAGCATGATGAAACTGATAGAAACAACCGCTCTGTGTCTGAGACGGCCTTACTTCGTATGGACGTGGCAGCATAGGCAGGTATGTAGGAGTCCACGGTGATCTCAGGATGAAGGATGCAGCCGTGTGTGTAGGCGTCCATCGGTAGTGAGTCCAGCAGTTCTCTGTAGTGCTGCACTCTGATATAAAACCTGCTCCCTGCTTCAGGAACCAGTCTGGGAACGCTCTCTGGAGGCGCACAGGTGGAGAAAACAAGAAAATGTGACTTTATTATACTTTTGTTCTTTTCAAAATGATCACATAGAAGGTACAATGTTCAAATATTAAACAAAAAAAATTTCTAAGAGTTGGGCAAATAAAACCCCTCTCTGACTGTGTGCTTACCAGAGTTCCCTTCTTTGTGAAGCAGACTCTTAACATATCGTGGATTAACGCAAACCAAGAAAACATTAAACACACATGATTCAGATTTTTTTTTAAAGCAAACGAAACCGTTAAAAAAATGTGTTGAAATCAAAAGAACAAAAGACTAAAATGTTTTAAATGAGAGTTCATCATCGTCCTCACCACCCTTAAAGTTCTCCTCCAGATAGTCCATTATCTGCGTCAGGTCGCAGAGGACGCTGTCGTTGTGGACCAGGACGGGCACCTCGCCTGCAGGATTTAGCCTCATGAACCACGGCTCGTTGTGCTCGCTGAGAGGAAGGCTCACATCGTACTCCTCACAGCGCAAACCCTTCTCCGCCACGGCCAGACGAACCTGAAGAACAGCCGGAGTGTTAAAATAAATTCAATTTGAGTCTGAGGGGTTTACTTCCTGTCCCAATGATCAAATTTAAGCAACTAGAATACTAGAGAAATTGCATTTCCTGCGAAAATTCAGTGTGAACGCTTATTGTAGAAGAACTTGCTGGAAAACAGCTAAAATTGGCTAAAAAAAAAAACATTCTGAAATTTAGCTGAAATTGAAGAACAAGCCTAAATTAGCAGAAGAAAACAGAAAAAACACCTATTTGCTAAATTTTGTTTAAATAAGCAGAAATGAACACACACACACACACACACACACACACACACACACACAAAATACCTGGCTAAAAGTAGCTGAAAATGCAAAAAACTAAAAAACAAAAACCTGGCTTAAAGTAGCTGAAAACGCAAAAAACAAACAATTTTTTTTTTTATGAATAAATGAAAAATAAAATAAAAAACTGGCTAAAAGTAGCTGAAAACGCAAAGAACAAACACCTTTTTTTTAATACATTTAAAACAATAATAACAACAAATGGCTAAAAGTAGCTGAAAAAGCAAAAAAAAAACACTTTTTAATAAATAAATAAATAACTGGCTAAAAGAAACAAAAAAAAGTTTTTTAATTTAAAATATAACTGGGCTAAAAGTAGCTGAAAAGGCAAAAAAACAAAAACAAACAAAAAAAAGCTTAAACTACCAGAAGGAGCTAAAATTAACATCAACAGAGCTAAATCATAGCTGAAAAAGCTGAATAGAGAAAAAAGCTGAAAGGAGTGGATATTATCTGAATAAGGCTGAAACTGGCTAAAAAGGCAAAAAGAAGCTTAAGCCACCAGAAGGAAGTGGATAGAGCACATTTTTACACAACTAGGCTGAAAAAAGTTGACATGAGTGCAAAAAATATGGAATTAGCTGATAAAACTAAATTTAGCATAGAACCGCTAAATATTAGCTGAAATTGCAGAAGAAGATTAAACTTGCATAAATAAGCTGGAATTAGCAGAACGAAGTTCGAAGAAGCACAACAATGTTGCAGTTAAAGAACCTGAAAGGAGCAGAAAACGGATGAAAGTAGCTAAAAGTAGCTGGAAAACCACCAATGAAGCACAACAATGTTGCAGTTAAAGAACCTGAAAGGAGCAGAAAACGGATGAAAGTAGCTAAAAGTAGCTGGAAAACCACCAGGAAGATAAAAGAAGCTGAATTGGAGCAAAATGTGAAAGGAGCAGCTAAAGTTGAAATTAGAAGAAAAGAAGAAGTAAAAAAACAGCTGAAAAGTAGCTAAACAGCAACAAGAAGCTTAAATTACAAGAAAGAAGTGAAGAAAGCACATTTTTGCTGAATAAGGCTGACAAAAGTTGAAATTATTGCAAAAACAAAAATCTGGAATTAGCTGAAAAGGCTCAAATTAGCATATACAGTAACAGCTATAATATAGCTGAAATAGCAGAAAAAGCTGAAAATTGCATAAATAAGCTGAAATGAGCATAAAAAAGAAGCACAAAAAATCTTCTAGTTAGCAGAAATAATTTAAAAGGATCACAAAACAACTGAGATTAGCTGAAAGTAGCTGAAAAATGTTTTAATTTGCACAATGAAGCTGAAAGAAGCTGAACATAAAAGGTTGTAAACGGATCTAAAGATGTGAAGAATGGGAAATGAGCTTGTTCATTTCAAATGAGACAAAAAGTGGCAGAAAAGGCTAAATGTATATATATATATATATATACATATATATATATATATATATATATATATATATATATATATATATATATATATATATATATATATATATATATATATACAGGTAGTCCCCGAATTACGAGCGCTCTGATCTGCGAGGTTCCAGACTTACGAGCTGCGAATTTTTGGAAAAAACGAAAAAAATACTGAGTTTTCATGTGTTTTTTCACTACAGTTAGCAAGTTAAGCATATAAACACACGTTTCCGATCATTTTTATGCACTCAAAAGTAGTTTTTAGATGAAAATAGAGTGTTTTTAGGTGCGCTGGCGAAATTTACGAGCGGACTTCCGGGTTGAATTTTTGGAAAAAACGAAAAAAATACTGAGTTTTCATGTGTTTTTTCACTACAGTTAGCAAGTTAAGCATATAAACACACGTTTCCGATCATTTTTATGCACTCAAAAGTAGTTTTTAGATGAAAATAGAGTGTTTTTAGGTGCGCTGGCGAAATTTACGAGCGGACTTCCGGGTTGAATTTTTGGAAAAAACGAAAAAAATACTGAGTTTTCATGTGTTTTTTCACTACAGTTAGCAAGTTAAGCATATAAACACACGTTTCCGATCATTTTTATGCACTCAAAAGTAGTTTTTAGATGAAAATAGAGTGTTTTTAGGTGCGCTGGCGAAATTTACGAGCGGACTTCCGGGTTTACGAGAGAAATGGCGGCCGTTCCAAATTACGAGATTTCCGGTTTACGAGCGCCTCCTTGTGACGGATCTCGCTCGTAAATCGGGGAATACCTGTATATATATATATATATAGAACAACAGTTAAATAAACCATAAAAGGAGCTTTTAGTGTTATGTTAGCAAATATCTGAGTAATGAACGTTTCAATATAATATAAGGTAGATTATATGGCGTGACTTCGATCTAAAAGCGTTGAAATGTCTCTTTAATTGTGTTGTAATGGGGAGCTGTCCATGGAGTTGTGGTGCTGAAACGTGACGACACCTCACCTTCTGCGAGTTAAAACTCTGCGTCCAGTGGTAAAGCTTCAGGTTATCGTCTTGTTCGTTGCCAACTCCAACACTCTGCTCGTGACCGTCTTGGTCCGGGTTCTTTTGTGCGAGAGACGCTTTTTCATCTTGAGCCTCGGAGCCGAGATCCGACGCCATTTTGTCTGTTCAGAGAGCAACGCGTGACGTCACGGTCCACGCCAACGTGTAAAAATACCTGCTGCGCGGTGACAACGTAAAGTAATGCATAGCAAACCTTTTTTTAATCTCTTTGTAGTGGATGTAAAACTGTATCTTGACTCAATCTCGGACTCAAATAACAAAAAGGCTATAAAAACAAGATATCTGCTAATGAATACAATTTAACTCGCATTTATTTATTTCTGTATTTTATTTTATTATTGCTTATTTCCTTCTTTTCCATTTTTGTTTTGATATGTTCAATGCTCTTGTGTTTATATCTTGCATTGTTGTATTTGAAGTAAAGTCATAATAAATAAAGATTTTGGGAGAAAAAATAATATCTGCGCGGTGATGTTGTGATAATTAACCAGCAGAGGGCGCTGTCACCTACACTGCGCTGTTAAAAGTGCTTAATTCAGGTGATGCACCTGATGCATCAACTAAAAATACAATTATTGTTTTCTTTTAATATTCAGTTGTAAAAAGAGACGCGTGCTTGCTTAATGATAAAAAATTTTAATGATGCATTTGAGCAACAAGACGCATATAATCAGCTTTTTTTTTTATCATAGCTGATTGATTGGAATAATCTCATTATTGATAATCCTGGACAAATAATTGTGTTAGTCAAACAAACAGCTACTGTCGGAATTCACACGTGTGTCGCGTCCTGTAAATATAGTGTCTTATTTTGGTGGGGTTCAGAATGCTGGGTGTGGGGGACGGTGGGGGGTGAGAGTGGGAGGTCCGTGCAGTGTGACGTTGGCTCACAGCCTTTTCTCCAGCAGGGTCTCCATACCTCCCTCCCTCCCTCTGTGGTCAGTGGGTGAGCGGGGGGAGACGAGTAGCACCGACCGGAGAACCCTTCCGGTAAATGACGCTCATCACACGCAGCTTTTGTGTTACATGTCTGCCTCTTTTTCATCCTCCCTCCTCTTCCTCCCCCCTGCTCCTCTCTAGTCATCATCCTCCCTGCTGCCGCCTCGGTCCTGCCACCCCCACCCCCACCCCACCTGGTCCAGCCTCCGCTCGGACCTCCAGCCGCTCGGACCTCCAGCCGCTCCCCCTCCTCTGGATCTGAATGACGGGCGGACGGTTCGACTTCGACGACGGCGGCACGTTCTGCGGGGGGTGGGAGGATGGCAAAGCCCACGGACACGGCATCTGCACGGGACCCAAGGGCCAGGGCGAGTACGCCGGGTCCTGGTCGCACGGCTTCGAGATAGTGGGGGTGTACACGTGGCCCAGCGGGAACACCTACCGGGGCTACTGGTCCCAGGGGAAGAGGCACGGGCTGGGCGTGGAGATCAAAGGCAGGTGGGTGTACCGCGGGGAGTGGAGCCACGGCTTCAAGGGGCGCTACGGAGTCCGGCAGAGCCACAACACACCCGCCAGGTACGAAGGGACCTGGAGCAACGGGCTGCAGGACGGATACGGGGTGGAAACCTACTGCGATGGAGGTGAGAGAAGGATGCTCAGCACCCCACACCCACCCCACACCCACCGCACCTCACGCAACAGTTTAGCCCAGGGGTCTGCAACCTGCGGCTCTGGAGCCACGTGCGGCTCTTTGGTCCATCCGCAGCGGCTCTTTCAAGTTTTAACCCAGTGTTTTTCAACCTTTTTTGAGTCGAGGCACAGTGTTTTCATTGAAAAAAATCCCGAGGCACACCACCAACCAAAATTGTAAACATAGATACACTGTATCCGCCTATATTAAATAGGTGGCCGTGGTGTAGTGGTAATGGCAGTCGTCCCCCGATCGGAAGGTTGGAGGTTCGAATCCCGGTTCCCCACACCATGTGTCGTTGTGTCCCTGGGCAAGACACTTACCCCGAGTTGCTCCCGGTACTAGGACGGGATGGCGCCTTGCATGGCAGTCTGCCGCTACCAGTGTATGAATGTGTGTATGAATGGGTGGATGGTTGGTACTGTAAAGCGCTTTGGGACCCCTCATAGGGGGCTAGAAAGCGCTATATAAATAAGCTCCATTATCATTTAGTCATTCTTATCAAAGTGTCTTGAATAGGAATTAAATAAACACAAAAATTATTTTTTATCATATTTTATATTTCTTATTTCAAATTGCACTTAACATGTCTTCAAAAATACACCTGAACAGTACCACAACAATGTGGTCTTAAATTTAAAGAGGTTGTAGAAAGGGGGGGGGCTTTTTTGATAATTTCCAAGGCACACCTGACGATCACTCGCGGCACACTAGTGTGCCTATAGGCACAACCAACTGAATTTTATACGAAGTTATACTGTAGCCACAACCAAAAAAAAAAGAGTAGTTTTAGCAGTTTTACTGTAATTTAATTGGCAAATATGTGGATACTAGTACATAGAATAAATTATACTGTACTCCCTTTAACTCCATGCTTTATTTCTTCTAGGATACTCAATTTCTCCACAATGAAAAATGCATATGCCTGTAAACAGTTCTTTGGTTTAGTTTTTATAAAAATTGGCAAAATATATGTACAGTATACGTATATTTTTACAAGAATCCTGTGATAGACTTAACTTGCAACTTGGATATTGGCACCAATGATCCCTATACAACCTGAAAAGTAACAAGCAAGTAAAGATAATGGATGGACGGATGGATGGATGGATGGATGGATGGATGGATGGATGGAATCCCATCTTTTTTTGTCTCAAAATGTAAAAATATCAATCACTGTTAACAATCATTGGATGTTTTTAGTTTTATAATTTCACACCTGCTGGCCAGAAACTTAAAGTTGCACTATGTAACTTTGTAGTGCAGTCTGTAACTTTTCTAACAATATATTTTTAACATATTTCTTCACTCTGTCACTATCTACTGACAGACTGATGTTAGACAAAGTAATCTCTGAAAAAAACTATAGTCCCCTTGCTTCTCTATCAGCATTTATAAAAACACTAAAAACACAGAGTGACCCGCCGTTAACCAGCCAATAAAAACAGAGTTTGTAACCAGCCAATAAAAACAGAGCTTGAATTTGAATTTCAGCAGAGCAAGGGGGGCAGAGCCATATATGGCTCTGAGGGGGAGGGATCAGAATGCTTTGCCTGTTGAAAATATTTCTAAGTTCTGTGCTCTACAGAAAGTTACACATAGCACCTTTAAAGTGGGCCACCAGTTGAAAATGACAATTGTAGCAGGTTGCGGCTCTGGACACAGTGAACGAAGTGACAGAAATGGCTCTTTTGATCCTAAAGGTTGCAGACCCCTAGTTTAGCCTATACGGCGGGCGATCTCGTTTTCGCTTTTGCATGCCGTGCGTTTATGTCTGTTAGCAAAATATCTCGTGAACCACTGAACAGATTCCAAAGAAACTTTCAGAAGCTAACCCCTGGATTGATGTGCACAAGTGTTGGACTTTTTGAGTAAAATGGGTTCAAGATGGCCGCCACAGCTTAGCAAAATTGGGGAAGCACGAAAACGGCTATAATTCAGCTGTTTTTTCAGAGATCAAGCTTAAATTTGTTATGGTAGCAGCCAGTGGTAGAGAAAGTACTCAAACACTGTAGTAAAAGTACAAATAAACAGACAAAAATGTACTCTAGTAAAAGTAGAAGTATCATATTAATATTTTTACTTAAGTAAAAGTAAATAAGTACTTGCTTTTAAAAATACTTAAAGGATTAAAGTAAAAGTACTTGCTGAATGTATTACGTAATGGTCTACAATACCATTAAGTGTGTGTACTGTATGTATATTTTCTGTAATACATAGTGTTGAGCCATTTTAATGAACAATGCTGCAGATAATACATGTTTTTATTGTGTTTACTCTGTGACACAGTTCACACTTAGCAGGTGAGGCGGGTCCCGGACTTGGACTCTGAGCGCTATAGCTGACTGCACGGAA
This sequence comes from Garcialebias charrua, assembly GCA_038048925.1. Taxonomy (NCBI): domain Eukaryota; kingdom Metazoa; phylum Chordata; class Actinopteri; order Cyprinodontiformes; family Rivulidae; genus Garcialebias; species Garcialebias charrua. The sequence continues at coordinate 138,086 of JBBPBX010000208.1, read as the reverse complement.
TGTGCATTAATTTTTTTATTTTTTTTTGCCAACATTTACTGTACTCTGTCGGTTTGTCTGTTAGCAAAATATCTCAATAACCACGGGGTGGGTTTTACTGAAGCTTTCAGGAAATAATCTGTGGATGCTCCTCTACAGCTGTTTTAGCTTTTGGAGCTTATCCAATTCAACGTGTCCACCAAATCTAAGTGAAAGTAGAAAACACAAACATGGCTTTAATTCAGTTCATGTTGGAGGTATGGTGCTTAATTATGAAGTGGCTGGTCAACATTTACGCCTAGTCCCTAAAACTTTAACATGGAGTTAGGCTGTTAGCAAAATATCACCTGGACCATTGAATGGAATTTAATGAAACTTTCAAAAAAGTAATCAATAATTCAAGATGGCCACCACAGCAATTTTTAGCTAACACAAATATGGCTCAGACATGGAGCTAAAAGTGCATGTGGTAGTAGCTGAGAGTCACCCAACATGTATTCTGTGCATGATGATTTAAATGTTCTTTGTTAACCACCGGCTGCTTGTTGTCAAATGACAAGTGGGAGGAGTCAGACTCCTCCTCGGTGGCAGCACGCCTGATGAAGAGGGAGTTTGGACATCAAAGCAAATCAGACCATTTGTAGCTCAGAGTGGTCCGAGCATCTCCAGCTTTTCTCTTAAGGCGTCAGTTTGTTCATCCTGCTTCCCGTTCTCTTAACGCAGACGCATTCGGGGAGCTGATCTAAGCATTCAGCCATTTTAAGTCCATCCTCCTGGATATGCTGACAGTGAGAGACTCCGCCTCCCTTAGCTTTGTCATCTAGGATCCCAGCCAAGTTAAAGCCATGTGGTCAATTCTCCTAAAACACCCAAGTCTCCAGCTGACGCCTCTAACTGAGGCCTTACGGTGCAGAATAATGGTTACGCGTCGCAGGGGCTTGGCAGATCATCTGATCCTACAAGATCTCCTCCACATCTGGCTGTCTGGCTCACATCCTGATAACTTGATCTGCAGGGTCACCATATTGGAAAGAGCCTGTTAATCTTGCGCTGTTCATCCATCTAAATCGCCGCCTAAGCTGGTGTGCGATTTTATTTTCTTCTTTTCTTTATGTGTATTGTGTTTGCTATACGAACGAGCCCTTCTTGTTGTGAGGATAAAGTGTTGGAAGGTGCTGCAGCAACGTGCTCGGTGGGCCCAGCAGCACCAAATGGGATTAATGAAGGAGTCTCCTCATGAAGTGACTCATAGGAACTCCCTGCGGTCAGAGAGAGAAACAGCTAGTGGTGAACTCGTCTCAAAACAGGCTCCTAGCTCGGAAGAATTGCAGTCATCCCAAATGACTGTTTGAATCTTAATCACATTGCGGTGATTAAAACCTATGCTCACTGTCACAGATCTAAAGGGAAAGCATGTCCTTAGGTGATGTTGATCGCACCTTAACACCATGTATGTATATATATGTGAGCATTTTCAAATAATTCTTTATTTAAACTCTTTTACTTAAAAAAAATCACATAAAATGCTAGAAAGCAGCAGAAACGTAGCAGAAACTGTCCAGATGAACTGATTGAGAATGAGCGGATTTGATACCTGGACTATTGAGAATGAACTTTCTTGTCATAAAATGCTAGAATTTATTTCCCTTGAAGGGGAAAGTGCAGCTCTACAAAGTGGGGTTCGATGAAAAGTTGGTGAACAAGAAATATCTTACCTGGTGTGGATAGCTTTTTGGAGGACCTCAGTTTGACCCTTTCATATGCAAAATGGTGCTTCACGTGAAGACGGTTGCACGTTTGAAATTAACTGGGGGCTTTTATGTGTGGAGCATGTATGTGCTGCCTGTGCACGTATGGGTTTTATCCCGGTACTCCATTTTCAGTCTAACAACGAACACGTTAGGTTAATTGGAGATCCTAAACTGGCCTTTGGGTTACTATGAATGGTTGTTTATGCAATGGCCCTGTGATAGACTGACAACCTGCCCAAGACGTATTCTACTTCTCACCAGCTGAAGCTACATTGACAGCAGAGATAGGCACCAGCTCCTCACATGAGCAAACAGTTTAACCCTCTTATTGTCCTTGGGTTAACAAAAGGTAGTACGGTAGGTGCCATTGTGGACCATTAAAAATGAAGGATAGATTAGTATCGCGTGCTAGACAAAACTGGTAGAAATCACCCAAAATTAATTGGCTATCTGCTTTGTGTTTCAGGTACCTTTCAAGGTCAGTGGATGGGTGGGATGCGCCATGGCTATGGCGTCCGTCAGAGTGTTCCCTATGGCATGGCCACCGTCATCCGTTCCCCCCTACGAACGTCCATGGCCTCCCTGCGCTCCGAGCAGAGCAACGGCACTGTGCTCCACGACCTCTCCTCCCCTGCCGACACGCCGACAGGCAGCCGCGGCGGCTTCGTCCTCAACTTCCACTCGGACAGCGAGGTCGTCACTGGCAAGAAAAAGGGTCTGTTCCGCCGGGGCTCGCTGTTCGGCAGCCTCCGACAGCTGCGCAAGTCTGACTCTCGGACTTCGATCTCCAGCAAGCGCAGCTCCGCGAGAAGCGACGCCACCATGAGTCGCATCAGTTCCAGCGACGCCAACTCCACCATATCTATCGGCGACGGCGAGCTGCCGGATGAGGACCTGCCTCTGGAGGACCACGTGGACGCAACCACCACCGAGACGTACATGGGCGAGTGGAAGAACGACAAGCGGAACGGGTTTGGTGTTTCCGAGAGATCCAACGGGATGAAATACGAAGGGGAGTGGCTTAACAACAAACGCCAAGGTTACGGGTGCACGGTTTTCCCAGAAGGCACCAAAGAAGAAGGGAAGTACAAAAATAATGTGCTGGTGCGTGGAATTAGAAAGCAGTTGATCCCTCTTAAGAACCCCAAAACCAAAGAGAAGGTAGATCGGGCTGTGGAGGGGGCGCAGAGGGCTGCAGCCATCGCGAGGAGTAAAGTGGAAATAGCAGCTTCCAGGTAAAGTTGTGTTTGTGTCCCTGTGTGTTTTCCTCTTGCATGCAGACACCATTTTTATCACCACTGTTCGACAAATTTGTGCAGATCTGATTTAAGGCTTGATCTTGACCAAAAGCCATCAGTGGTCAAGGATTTTATGTTGCCAGTGCGTTTATTCCTGGAAAAAGTCCCGTTTGTTATCTCCTATTGTCTTGTTCACATTGTAGTTTGTATGTCCACGTGTGTGTGAGCCGTATAACTGCACGGCACTTATTGCTCTGATGTGGCGTCTTCTGTTCAACTGGTGAACGAGACGTAACCTTTTCATTTAGAGCCCCTCCCCTGTCCTCCCCGCTGGGGGTGTCCAGCGTCTCTGTGGCGTCCCCTTGTTTCTTTGCGTGAGGGAATCATTAGAGCGATGACTGAGGGAATGTGTACAACTGTGAAAAGGATTTGATGCAGTCGTGCATGGCTGAGTTTTATTTTTGTCTCGTAATAGTTGCACATAAATTAGCATTGATGGACATATCAATAAATATGTAAAGAAAAACAGATGGGTGAGGTGTTTATGCTCAAGTAGTTAACAGAAGAAATCTTAAGGATCATCATACTATCATACAGTATACAGTATATATACAGTATACACAGTATATATATACAGTATATATATATATATACAGTATGTATGTATGTATGTATGTGTACAGTATGTATGTATGTATGTATGTATGTACAAAGTATATATGTATGTATTTATATATATAGATATGTATATACAAAGTATATATGTATGTA
>JBBPBX010000208.1:116174-133939 GCA_038048925.1 Garcialebias charrua | reverse complement strand
TATATATATATATATATATATATATATATATATATATATATATATATATATATATATACTGTATACAGGTAGTCCCCGATTTACGAGCGCTCTGATCTACGAGGTTCCAGACTTACGAGCTGGCGAATTATTGGAAAAAACGCAAAAAATACTGAGTTTTCCTGTGTTTTTTCACCACAGTTCGTTAGCTAAACATGTGGACACACGTTTCCGATCATTTTTATGCACTCATAAGCAGTTTTTCGATGAAAAACGAGTGTTTGTAGTCGCGCTAGCAAAACCGTTCCAATTTACGAGCGAATTTCCGGACTTACGAGAAGCGTGGCGGCCGTTCCAAATTACGAGATTTCCGGTTTACGAGCGCCTCGTTGTAACGGATCTCGCTCGTAAATCGGGGACTACCTGTATATATATATATATATATATATATATATATGTATATATATATATATATGTATATATATATATATATATGTATATATATGTATATATATATATATATGTATATGTATATATATATATGTATATATATGTATATATATATATATGTATATGTATATATGTATATATAGTGTATATGTAGTGTATATATATACTGTATATATATGTATATATAGTGTATATGTGTGTATATATATGTGTGTGTGTGTGTGTGTGTGTATACAGTATATACACAAACACACACACACACACACACACACACACACACACACACAGTATAAATATGTGTGTTAGTCGAGCAGAGTAGTAGTCTTAAGCTAAATTTTGCTCAATTGTATCTAAGAGCTATATCTAGCAAAATAGTAACAGACACCTACAAAGATCCTAGCAGTTGCTAAAAGATAAAATTCATAAAAATGTGGCTAAGCTTCAATTTACTATAGCTAAAAGCTAAAACTGTCAAAATAGTAACTGACAGCTACAATTATAAGAACAACTTTTAATGCTAAAACCAGCTGAAGAGTAGCTTGAAGCCCAAACTAGCAAAACAGTAACTGAAAGATAAATTTTCCCAGAATAACTGCAAATAGATAAAACCAGCTGAATATTAGCTAAAAAGTAAAATTACCCAAACAGTAACAAGTGACTAAAACTAACAAAACATTAGGTAAATTCTAGTTAAAAGCTAAAAAAAAAAAATCTGAGATTCCAGATTATATATATTTAAAAAAATGCTTATACAGTAAAGTTCAGTAATTCAAAACAACTAAAAGTTATAGTATGACCAAAAGTCGTAGCTGTAATGTCCTGACTGAGCTGAACATTTTTAAACTTGAATGGTTCAAATAGCTGAACGTAGGTAAAGAATGTGCCGAAGAGACTAAACAGGAAAATAATAACTCAAGATACATTTACTATGTTGAAAACAAAATATCCGTAGAGTTTTTCTTTTTTTTTTGGTGTGTGTGTGGTGTTTCACCACAGACAGGACACACAACCGAACAAGTCTTTATCCCCTACAGTGAAAAACAGTGAGGGTGAAATAATTCACGTGAGAATATTTAAAGGACAACACTTTGAAAGAAATAGCATCTAATATCCTCTTTGCTTGGTACATTTTAAAGCAGCGAGAGGAAAAGTACAGAATGTTTATGGCAGCAAACAATCTTCTGCGCTGAAGTGATCAAATTACTGATGCGCTGCTTATCCATCGTGTGCTGCTGGATATCTCAAACCAATCTCCTGTCTATAATCAGGATGTATTTGTTATGTATCCTGAAGGGATTTAATGAATATTTTTTTTTAAACCTCAGTTTAGGTCACCTGAAGTCTGCAGCCTCCTGCTGCACTTTTTTCACTCAGCTTCAAACAGGCTTGATTAGCTGAGCTGCAACACCTGTTGACTCTCTCCCTTTATAAGCTCAGGGCCAAAGCCTGAACAGTGTGGAGGTTTGAAGGTAGAGGTTGGTTGAAGCCAGCAGAGGTCTTGTGGTCAATCCAGCTAAAGGTAAATAAGTTTGTTGCTGAATACAAACTGTGGTGTTGTGAAGCTTGTAGTGCAGGGAGTTTCTCCACCCTCCCTGGTTGTTTGTGAGCTCTAGTTAACCTAGAGTTTGTTTGTTTGTTTGCTCCTGTTGGAGTGTGTGTTTGTTGGAGCACCTGAGTGCTCTTGTGGATGCTCTAATTGATCTAGAGTTTTGGCTGTGGTGTGCTCCTGTGAGTTGTGTTTTGGAGCACGGTGTGCTCATAAGGACTCTTTGGGTAGAGTGAGTTAGGAATACTGACAGTGTTCTGTTTTGTAACCTGAGAGGTGTGGACTTGAGCTCTGAGGCTCAAGTGTGTTGAGTTTGGGACTGTAAGAGGTTTGTGTCTGTCCATAGGACAACAGTTGTTTTTTCCCTCTTACATGTATTTACTTTCATTACTTTTGGTTGGGTAAAGCGGTAGTCTAGTTTTCGCTATTTATTTGTTTTACATCCTGTAGGCCTAGAGTTTTGGTAGAGGTAGCCCGCTGTCTAACAGGGTTCGCCGGCTCTGTATAGAGTTGGCTCTGTTGGGCAGCTTTATTTTTCTTTGGGCCGCTTTATCCAAACCCACCTTTCGGTTGAACTTTCTTTTTTTTTAGGACGTGGGACGCCTGGAGAAGCTGGAGGTGGTTCCCCTCCTACAGATGACCCTTTGTTCCTTTAATAAATTTGTTAAACCTTTTCCTTGTGTCCTGTGTCCATTAAATATGTTTTGATCCTTGTTGGATCGTAACATATTTATTGGGGGCTCGTCCGGGATCTGAATTAGTATTGGGGGGCTCGTTTGTAAGGTGCTATGTTTTTTGAGTTGTCTGCTCGTCTGTTTGTCTGCACAGGACAAACTTGTTGGAGTGTTTCTGTGAAGCACTTGAGTTTTTAGACAGCTGAGCACCTGCTGTGCATGTTTGTGGGAGTCTGGTTTTGAGCAGACATTGTGGTTTTTTGTGCTTAATCTTGAGAGTGTTGTGAAGTTTTTTTGAAGCTAAGTGTTTTTTGGACAGTAGTTAATAGAATTAACTGCTCCTTTTTACACTTGGTGTGTTTTGACAGCTGTGTGCTGTAGTTTGCACTCTCTCTGGAGCTGACAGGACCAGCTCCTAGTTGCTGATTGAGCTGAAACACGCAGCTGTGTGTGTTTTTGGACTGTGCTGCGTTCAAATGCAGCTGGGATTTTTGCTGTTTACAGTGAAAGTCTTTTGAAGAAGGGTACAGCATAAAGCTGTTTGTCTGCATCATGGCATTCAATTTGAAGACATTTATTGAACAGCCTACAGTGCAGGTCTTTGCAGACTGCACAAGAGACCAAAAACTAAGTGTTGCTAACCATTTTAAGATTGACGTCAGAAAACATGCTGATGGTGAATGGATGGGGAGTGAACTACTTTGTGAATTGGTCCAGCTTGGGATATTTCCTGAGCTTAATGAACAAGAGCGTCTAAGAAAAGAATCTGCTTTGAGGAAAGCAGAACATGATGAATGGATTGCCTTGAGGAGAAAGAAGCTTGAAGAGGAGCGAGCTGCTTTAAAAGAAAAACAAGAGCGTGAACTTTTGTTTTTTAAAAAGCAGGAACAAGAACGACAAGCTGCTCAGGAAGAGAAGAGACGTCTTCTGGAGAAAGAAAGACAGGAGCTGCTGAAAGAGATGGAGCAAGCAAGACTGGAGTCACAGAGAGACATAAAACTTCAGTCTCAACAACTCCATTCTGAACTGGTGACACCAGAGTCTAGCACTCAAGCAGGTGAGCCTCTCACACCTCAACAGGAGGAGGTGCCTGAAGAGCACCGACAAGAAGAGGACAAGGTGGATTTAAGCGACAGCTTAATGGTGAACTGTGAAGTCGAGCAGATTCCAGTGGAGGAGGTGAAACTTGTGCTGTCCTCACCACATCTTCAGGGAGAAGATGACGATGATCTCGGTGACAGTTTTACACTGTTGTTTGACACTGTACTACTACTCCCAGTTCAGTCAAGTGAGGACCTGAAGAGCCTGAGAGAGATGAAGCCACACATGACACCTTCTCCTGCTCCTTTATGTCCCATTTCTGCCACTACAGAAATCGCAGAGAAAGTGGTGGTGGATGACATGGGACCGTCGCATCAACCTAAAACAAGAGATGGGTCTGAAGAACACATGTTACTGTCTGTGAGAGATGAAATCCTGCTGCCCTATATAGGACATATTGTGCATGAATCTGCATCTAACACATTTTCCTGTGTTTTCAGTGTGGCTGAAAACAAAGTGGCTACAACTGACCAAAAGGTCTCATTACAGCTGACCAGAGAGAGCTGTCCAGGACTGACCAATACTGAAATGGAGAACAGCTGCCCTCTGTCTACAAATGAGAAACAACTCTCTTGTTTTCTGATTAACCTCATCAAACATGGTGTTAGTAGTTGTTTGGGGTCTGTTGATAAGCAAAAGCTTTTTAGGGTACAACCAGACCCAAGACGTCGTTTTGGTTTCAATACCTTTTGAGAATCTATAGATTAGATGTAAGCGGTTTGACAGACTAGTTTTTAATGAGGTTTTTAGTCTGTTTGAGTGATGAGGACCGTTACATGCAACCTCACTGTTTTATATGGGTGATGTACGATGTTTTTACCTCACATCTACATCACCCCATACAAAACATTTAGCGGTGGGAGTGTTATGTATCCTGAAGGGATTTAATGAATATTTTTTTTAAACCTCAGTTTAGGTCACCTGAAGTCTGCAGCCTCCTGCTGCACTTTTTTCACTCAGCTTCAAACAGGCTTGATTAGCTGAGCTGCAACACCTGTTGACTCTCTCCCTTTATAAGCTCAGGGCCAAAGCCTGAACAGTGTGGAGGTTTGAAGGTAGAGGTTGGTTGAAGCCAGCAGAGGTCTTGTGGTCAATCCAGCTAAAGGTAAATAAGTTTGTTGCTGAATACAAACTGTGGTGTTGTGAAGCTTGTAGTGCAGGGAGTTTCTCCACCCTCCCTGGTTGTTTGTGAGCTCTAGTTAACCTAGAGTTTGTTTGTTTGTTTGCTCCTGTTGGAGTGTGTGTTTGTTGGAGCACCTGAGTGCTCTTGTGGATGCTCTAATTGATCTAGAGTTTTGGCTGTGGTGTGCTCCTGTGAGTTGTGTTTTGGAGCACGGTGTGCTCATAAGGACTCTTTGGGTAGAGTGAGTTAGGAATACTGACAGTGTTCTGTTTTGTAACCTGAGAGGTGTGGACTTGAGCTCTGAGGCTCAAGTGTGTTGAGTTTGGGACTGTAAGAGGTTTGTGTCTGTCCATAGGACAACAGTTGTTTTTTCCCTCTTACATGTATTTACTTTCATTACTTTTGGTTGGGTAAAGCGGTAGTCTAGTTTTCGCTATTTATTTGTTTTACATCCTGTAGGCCTAGAGTTTTGGTAGAGGTAGCCCGCAGTCAAACAGGGTTCGCCGGCTCTGTATAGAGTTGGCTCTGTTGGGCAGCTTTATTTTTCTTTGGGCCGCTTTATCCAAACCCACCTTTCGGTTGAACTTTCTTTTTTTTTAGGACGTGGGACGCCTGGAGAAGCTGGAGGTGGTTCCCCTCCTACAGATGACCCTTTGTTCCTTTAATAAATTTGTTAAACCTTTTCCTTGTGTCCTGTGTCCATTAAATATGTTTTGATCCTTGTTGGATCGTAACAGTATTTTTTATTTATTTGTGTATTTTTGTTGCAAACTCCCAGGTTGGCAAGGTCTAAGCAGGTTATGTAACTCATTGTACAGTGCAACGGCGAAGGATGCGCTCGTATCGATCCGGTTCTGGTCACGTGATTTCCTGTCTTTGAATGTGGAGCGCAGCGGTAATCAGGGGAGGGGCAGTCACAGGAAAATGGATTGAAACGTCTAAATGATTATCAAGTACGGCTGGAGTCCGTTTGCGGAGCTAAAGCTTTCAGAGGAATCTGGAATGGACAGAAATGATGGGAGAGGGAATAAAAAAAGGAAACGCTTGTCGCTTCTCCTGCTTGCTTTTACGGCACAGGAGTTATCCCATCAGCCACTGGGGTGGAGCTGATGACCTCATGCTTGTGATGAGCTGATCGATAGAGAGCCGGCGTGGTGCAGTGGAGTGGAGTTCCGTGTCCGGCATTCACAGTTGTTGTGTTATCTTTGTGAAACGGACAGTGAGTCCGCACCGTGTGTGTGTGGGTGTGTGTGTGGTTAAATGAGGCCTGTGGGCTGAGATAAGTGACTGTGCCACCGATCGAGCTTAAGAGTCCTGATGCTTCTCCCATGAATCTGTTTTCTTCCAGTTCAGCAGATCATCAGGTATCTTGGTAACTCAGCAGTTTGTCAGAATACAGACTGTGCAATGGGCCAACGTGGCTGTAGATGACAATGAGCTTCCTGAAGCTAACCTTAAAGATGATATTAACAGTAATCCATTGCCTTATTGTGAGAGTTCACACGAGTATGTGTCTGTGGCGATGACTCTCAACAACTACCACACCAAAATGTTGCACATTATCTGTAAAACTGACTAATAGTCATTTAGGTTTTTTAAGGTCCGTTAGCTGTGGATGCCATTTTGCATCAGGTTGGCTCCAAAAATAAGTCGGTATATGTACCGTATTTTTCGGACTATAGGTCGCACCCGAGTATACGTCGCATTGTCCAATTATTGCCAAAGAATTGGAAAAATCCATATATAGGTCGCACCTGAATATAGGTTGCACCTATGTCAAAATGTGGACCGTGTTTAAGCTCTGCTGCAAATGTCTCTTCCACAGGAGCGCACAGCAAGGCTTTTAAGAAGATTAACACTTAAAAACAATTAATTGTTTGATAAAAAATTATAGCAAATATGTGTCTGAGCTGAACTTTTCTTTAATAAATGAATAATTTTAGCAGGATAAACACCTAAAAATATATATTTGTTAGCTGACATTATTGTAAGAGTGTGTCTTAGTTTAATTTTTGTTAATAAATGATTACAAATCAGCTTATTTTATAAAAAGCCATATATAGGTTGCACCTGACTATAGGTCGCAGACCATGAAAAAAATGATAAAAAGCTGCGACCTATAGTCCGGAAAATATGGTACACAAAATGATTACTTTCTGCAAGTTTCATTAAAATGTATCCGGTGGTTCATGATATTTTGGTGATAGATACGAGCAAAAACCTGATCATCCTCCTTTAACTATTTACCGTTTGAGATGTTTGCTGTCGTTAAAGCCAAGTTATTTGAAAGGGAGATACTTCTATCAGTTTTTGATTTATGTCGTTTTTCAATGAACAAAATATGACAAAGTTACTGTACTTGCATGTAATTTGCAACACTTCGAGGAACGCAGAAACTTAGAAATATATAGAATAGCATCTTCATTTTTCTACTTGGCCATTGAAAAAGGTTTGTAAGCTCAATCATCCAGCTAGATAACAACAACAAAAGTGAAATCATGTGATCTGGACCAGTTTCTTTAAATGAGAAACTAGCGATACACAATATTGGATTTTTGGCCGATATCCGATATGACAATATATTAAAACTTATTTGGCCGATAACCGATACCAATATTTTTCCCCAGACCTACTTACAGAGACTACATAAAAATACTACATTATTCTGCATGGTCTTTGTCAGTTTGGCCTGCTACCAAATGCAGATGAAATAAAAGGAGGCTGAAAATGATGTAACACTTCAACTTGGATTGTCAAATTTATTCATGACATTTACTCTCTCTAACACGATGACAACACTCGAATTGCAAATTTGTAAATTTTCACAAAATCTAAACTCAACCTGTTCACAAGCGACAAGTGAAAAGCGCATAAGTCTTAGTGCATTAATAGATATACTGTACTGTACTTGACAGTTTTATTGAATTAAAAATGAACTTAAAACAGAAGCCTTTTATATCGGTGAGTTATTTTGATGGAATGTCCAATATTAAAGTTCATCGCTAATATTGGCCAATATCGATACCGTGCCGATAATATCGTGCACCCCTATGAGAAATATTTTGCCTCCCATCAGGAAGACTTCATCAGTCTCGGCCTGCCAACCAGTTCTGTCCCATAGGTAGCCTTCTTTGCTGTTTCAAGCCCACCTCCTGTTGAAATCTCAGAAGTAGACTTTTAACACGTGCAAACAGGGCGCATCCGTCCAAAACAATCAATCATCATGTACAACAATTAAATGTCAAAGGTATCTACTCTAGTGTATTTATATAAAAATACCACAAAGCTGGATGCAGTGGTTGTACCGGTACTAACCAAAGAGAAAAAGGAAAACGTCTCATTTCACAAGTCAGCAGATTTTATCTTATTTATTTTAATATGAATGTGACCCGACCATAATTGAAGCTAATAATGTAGCTATTTGAAATTAAAATTGGCCTATAAAACCATGTAATTGCTGTTATTTATTGAGATGGCTATTAGATACAGTATTAGCTTCTGTGAAAGATATTGTTATACAGAGTGTAGCACTGAGCAGAATCATGCTACAATTTAGCACAATTTATTATTGGCACAATCTGGTATTGCCAGCTTTGTGGTAGATTGTATTTTTATGTACATTAGATACCTTTGACATTTGATTGTTGTACATGATGATTGATTGTTTTGGATGGATGGACCCTTGCATGTGTTAAAAGTCTACTTCTGAGATTCCAACAGGAGGCTGGCTTGAAACACAGGCTACCTATGGGATTAGGGGTGCACCGATAAATCGGCCCCGATTTCCTTAATTTTGGGAGATTGGCCAATATTTACATGAAAAACCGATTTTACCATTTATTTTTTGTAGTTTTAACAACAATTGTCTAAACTTCCTTTATATTTCAGAGCACTACCTCATGGCCAGTTAAAGCAAGTTTGTATTATTTCTAGGATATTGTTCAAGGATATGTTTTTTCAATAAAATACGATAGGAAAGTTGAAGGTGCATTGTGACCTTATTACACTCGGTATCGGCCAAAATCGGAATCGGCAGGTCAGGCTTTTTAGAAATCTGTGATCGGCCAGAAAACTGCAATCAGTGAATCCCTGGGACGTATCTGGTTGGCAGGCTGCAGATTGACCAAGTTTTCCTGATGGGAGATGAAACGTTTCCCATTTAAAGAAACTGGTCCAGATGACATGATTGAACCATTTTTGTTACTTGGTCATTGGTTAAGTATGCCCAGGCATGGCAAATAGTTTTTTGTTTTTAAAAGGCCAAAATCAGCCGAATACTGTACATTGGTTGGTCTGTTTATCGGTCTACTTTTATGAAAACTGTAATTAAAATCAATGTAATAAATTGTGTTTTTTATTTCCATAACTAGGTACAGATTTTTGGGAATGACAAAAGAAACTCAGCACTGCTCTTACAACAAACGAGGCTGGGTTGTAATACCTCTCTTGATATGAAAAGTGCATTAAGTACACTTCTATCTATACACATTTACTTATTCAGAGCCCAACTATTTCCGCTCACACACACATGCTGACACACACAAGACTGCTAAACAAACACACAGAGCTCATGCAGTGTGTGCTACTTTGCTAGTGTGTCAGCGGTGAGCGCTGCCTAAATAAGGCAAGGCATCAGTTGGCTTATCAGCACCAGCCAGGAATATATATATATACTCGTCCCAACACTGATATAGACCCCTGCCATCTCAGTCACACGGTCGTCCCTCCTAAATGTGTGTGTGCACGTGTTATGATGAGAAAGACGATTCACAAAGAATGGGAGAACTAAAAAAGTGTGTGTCCAGGTCTGTTTGGTCTTCACCTGCTGTGTGGGATGACCTCAGCCACTCACTACCTGCCTTTTTGTTTTGTTTGTTTTTTTATCAGGAAGTGAGCAAAAAAATTCTCAACTCCCCGCACGTCGAGATGATTGCCATCTTTTTCAGATTTCACAAGGTCACGTTTAAGAAACATCCATCAGATTCAGGACTGCCTCACATTGAGTTACGTGATAAAATAACATAAAACAAATACCGGTAGTTTGAAAAGTAACGGTCCAAATGTGCCTCACATATACTGTTACAGTACATTACTGACCGGAGCCACTGCCAGCTCCTACATATGAAAGAGCTAAAAATAAAGCTGCTGATGCAACGGCACATGCATCACGCGTTAGTTGATCAGTTTTTAAATGATCCGCAGTGCAGTCAAATTCCACACTGTAATGCAATCTGCTTCTGTATTTCACAACATTACTATTTTATGAAGTCATAGTTTGCAGAATGACATGTTCAAGAAGCATTTAGAGAAGTGACTTAAGCATTCCCCGATTACCTTAAATTACATGTTTGAGTAATTAGCTTGATATGTTCTTGCTATTAAAGCAGATTTGAGAATGTTGATTTAAAAAAATATATAGAAAGTTCTTGGAGAAACTTTGACAGGGACTGCCATGTGGTGCCATTTTAAAATTTTGCTTTGACAATACTTTGTGCTGGAGTTCATTCTCAGCTACCACTATACCAAATTTCAGTGGAAAATGGCAAAAACATAATGAGTTATAGTCATTTTTGTTTTCCTTTAAGCTTTGGTGGCCATCTTGGATTTTTTTTTTGGATTCATTATGCGATGGGGAACGTTCTCAGCTATAACCTCAACAAATTTCTGCTCTGTATGTGTAAAAATAGTTGTGTTAAAGCCATTTAAATGTAGCTTTGGTGGCCATCTTGAATTTTTTATTATTATTATTATTATTCATTATTTATTGGACATTGCTCTCAGCTACTATCACACCAAATTTCAGCTCATTATCTAAAAATGGCTGATTTGCAGTATTTTTCCTTTATTGCTCAGACCATCATATATATTTCATTTGCAACATGTCTATGAAAAATGACTAATAAAAATGGTGTCTTTGTCTGAAAATTATGTCGCCATGGTAACTCAAAATGCCAGTAAAAGTAATAGCAGACATCACGGCGCCGAGCCGGTTGTTTTGATATAAAACTTGTGGGAGTACACATTGCAGTTCAGGCCGCATTAAAGGTGACGGAAGAGTAAGATATAAAGTTAAGAAACCCTTGTCAGGTGGATAATAATAGGTGCTGCCTTGCAAGGCAGTCCCCATTAAAAAATAGTTAATCAAGGTTGACTCAGTCTTATTTGTAAGATCTGTGTAAAATGTCAAAAATTACCCTGACGTGAAATGGAGAGTTGATGCAGTCTGAGATATAGAGGTTTTAAAGTGCAAACTAATGAATAAAGGGCTTTTTTTTTAGCACAAGAGTCTTAATATAATAGTTCAGATAGTCTGAAACTTGGTTCTGTGAATTATTTATGAACAAATAACATCTTGCAGATGAAAAAAAGCTATTTTAATGGCCTCAATTTGGAAAAATAGAAATTCATTTTTATCACATTGACGAGCTAACAGCTAAAGTGAAGCTGTCGGATCAGCCTTTGTAATACAATCAAGGTATCGTATGAGAAAGAAAATTTCAAGTGGAATGTTCTCCATACTTTCTCCAAAGTAACCACACAGAAAACCTCCAGTACTTTTCCAATAGTTGCTCTTTAACCTCTTGCCTTAAATTCATCATGCAATCTTTTTCTTAGAGCTTCTGGTATTACAAGAATTGATCCATCCCTTGCTCTAGGGTCCTTGCAAAATGCTCGAGTCTTGTATAGAATGAAACCAGTCCTTAACTTTGCCAAAGAGTCAAATACCTGAAATTCATGTCACATTCGTTTCACACAGTTTGTTCTACATTTAAACCTGAAAACAATGTCCGCCTTTCTAACAAGGTTGAGTCGGCTCCTCTGGACGGATTCTTCTTGTTGAAACGTTTCGTATTTTATCCAATATACTTCTTCAATCTGAGGAGCTGCAACATGCTCAGTAACAGCACCTTCTCATAGTGGATCAACCAGTTTGCTGCTGACAGCCAAAACTACCGTAGCTGGTCACATGCAGGAGGAGGACCATCAGCCTAATGATCATTACTGCCCTGATGGTCGCTTACTACAGTATTCACTAGGGCTGATTGATTGATACTATGGGGCCGTTTACACTGCGGGTATTTTGAGTGAAACCGCACCTTTCTCTCTGCGTTTCTGCAGGGGGGGGGTTCCTGCGGATGCATGTAAACACAGAATTTGTCCGTGTCAACGTGGATATTTTCCTCTAATTAACATATGAAAAAAACTGTTTCCCCCCACCGTGTCCGTGTAAACAGGGCCTGCCTGCTTGATGCAGTATAAGAAGGTACTATTTATAAGGCTGAGTTTATTGCAGCTCCTCAGACTGACAAAGTATTTTGGATAAAAGATGAAAGGTTTCAACAAGAAGAATTCATCCAGAGGACCTAACTTAACCTTGTTAGAGTTATCTACCTGGATTATTGAGTGTGCATCCGAATTATAAATAAATAAAAGTGGATTGTTGTCATTTGAAACCCCTCAACATTTCACTGCATTTCATGGGAATGCTATTTTTATTTTATTTTATTTTTTTACCTTTACGGCAGCACTAGTTTTGCATTACATTGTCAGTGCCCACAGGCAGGAAGTGCTACAGCTAGCTGCTGCTGTTTCTGTTTGCTATTATAGAATTATGCAACTCGTGGTGTAGTTCAAACAATAGTACTTCTCTTGGGACAATTTTTTAAGATGACAGCGTTCCACTTAACTCTTGTTAACTCAACAGTTTGATCCGAATTTAATGCTATTTCTCCAAACCCAGCTTCTTCAAAGAGCTATCTACAACCTGTAAGATAAAATCAAAAAAGCACTTTGAGATTGTTATTAATGAAAAGTGCATTATAAATTGAATTCATCATTATTATTATTATTATTAAAAAAGGCGTTCAATACAAGATCAAACCTGTAAGATATTTATTGTTTAATAGAACACCAGTATATATTGTTAAGTTTTTTTTAATTGTTTATTTTCTGCTTGAATATATTTGCCCTCCCTGGTGGGAGACAGTAAGAAGGCAAGGAATTCTTTTTTTTTTTTTTGGCAGAAATCAGCACATAGCCTCCAGGAAAATGAGTTTGTACCATTTCCAAAACACTGTGCAGATACTTAGCAGCGTGTGCACACAGTGTAAACCAGGACAAAATGCATTTGTTTCTAGCATTTTGTCGTGGGATGAGTTTAGGTTTGTGGGAAACGACTGAGCGGCGCTCTGTGTCAGTGGCGTTGGCGATTGGATCGGGTTTCACCTACATGCCAGAACTGTGTATCTGTGGCGTGTAATCTCTCTGAGAATGGCACATATTTGTCCAGCTTCTGAATAAAAAAACAAATGCTGGGATGAGTCAGCCGAGCAGGAGGGCAGGCAGGATGGAAAGAGTCATGTGGAGACTGTAGCTGCTCTACCGAGGCTGTTTCATGTTGTGCCTGTGTTAAAGATTGAAATTATTTAAGTAACACATTTACCGTACTCCTTCCTTAATTTGATCAAGAAGTGTTCCTTCATTGTTTAAAGACTGATTCAATATCCATGTTATTGTTTTCCTGGTTTTTTATTCATCTGTTTAATTTTAAAAATTGGACAGCTTCTTCTTACTTTGGGCTAATTTCACCATTCATCTATCAAAAAGTTCAGCTCATTTAGTGATTATTAACTGTAGTGTTTACAACTTTTATACTTTTGAAAATATTTAACTTTATTTATAATTCATCAAAATGCATTGAGATTTATTTGGTTCCTTCAGAAACGTTTTTAAAAAAAATCTGTTTCAGCATACAATACTTGCTCCAATTTTGTTTTCTTTCATTGTTTATTTTTTTATTTTTAATTTTTAATTTACCCTTTATTTATACAGGTTGTCTCATTAGTCACGAGAACTCATTTTCAAGAGAGACTTGTTTAGGGAGCAGATGGGGGTTAAGGGCCTTGCTCAGGGACCCAGAGTGGGGCGAATGAGGGTGGAGGCAGGTGTGGGTGTTTCACCTTTTCCACCCACTTTTTTATGTCGATGGTACTGGGAGTTGAACCTGCAACTTTCCTATTACAGGCCCATCTTCTCTAACCTCTGCACCACTACTCCCCCTTACTTTTAGCTCTTAGCTTTTGTACTTTTAGGCTTTAGCTAACCTTATAGGCTACTACTTTTAGCTATTGGCTAGCCTTTTGTAGTTTTTAGGTTTTAGCTAAAATAGTTTTAGCTATGAGCTAGCCTTTTGTAGCTTTTAACTAACCCTTATGTTACTTATAGCTTTTAGTTAGCCTTTTTGTACTTTGAGGTTTTAGCTAAATTGTTAGGTTACTAGCAAAGGTGGGCACCAAACCGCTATGAACCGCTAATGCGCTAATCCGCTTATAGCGTACCTAAACATTTTTATCAGCGTTACAGCGGAGTTATTAACTTTTATAATTCATAAGCGGATTTGTGCTATTTTTATTTAAAATGCAGTACAGCTAATAACTAATTATCTATCAGTAAAAACAAAAAAAAAAACGTATTTACAAGCTCTTATGCTCAGTGCTTTAAGTGGAAAAAAAAAAGTGCCGGTACCCTCCCTAATGTCAT
Source organism: Garcialebias charrua (assembly GCA_038048925.1). Classification (NCBI taxonomy): domain Eukaryota; kingdom Metazoa; phylum Chordata; class Actinopteri; order Cyprinodontiformes; family Rivulidae; genus Garcialebias; species Garcialebias charrua. The sequence continues at coordinate 119,526 of JBBPBX010000208.1, read as the reverse complement.
AATAATATGCATGGTCTAGTGGCAGGGCTTTTGACTACGGATCCGAAGGTCGCGGGTTCGCGTCCCAGCCACTACCCAGCTTGGGGTGTCTATGAGTGCACACCTATTTCTCCAGCTCCCCGGGCGCTTTCGGGCTGCTCACTGCACCACCTGGTAGGTGGTTGGGTTAAATGCAGAGACGAATTTCGTCTGTGTATGGGAACANGACAACAATAGACAGTTATAAAAGAGGCATACATATTTATTTCTTTTTTTAACAAATTAAAATAAGATGGCAAAAAAGTAGCAAAAAGAGCTAGATTATAAGGCGAATGTAGAAAACTAAAAACAGGATTATGTCTGCATTGTATGGTTTGTGCGGGTAAATAATAAAATGTCTGAACTTTTGGAATTTCAAATTCAGGTTCCATTTTGTTCACAAGATAAAGTCTTCCTAAATAATTGTTGGAATGTTAATGTAAAAGCAGGAGGTTCGGTCATTGTCTATTTGATTATTGACTGAGCTGTAATTTACTCTGGTGTTTTATTGTGAAATGGGTTGAGTTAGACCCAAGTTGCTTTCAATGCTCATGTAAGCAAACGGCTTTTGATACTGCCAGATAATTCATATGGAGAAGCTGCCCCATACTGTGCCACCCAGGGTTCTGTTCATCAACTTTCTATTAAAAAAGGCAAGAAACAAAGAAAAACTTTGTGTAATTTCTCACTGAGTCTTCCTCCTTATTTCTTAAGGCTGGCTGCTCATATCATCACAGTCCCTGTGACCCACATCTTTAATCTGTCCATAAGCCAAAACACCATTCCGGATGCTTGGAAAACAGCCTTTGTTCTTCCTTTGCTGAAGGGAGGTGACCCCACCTCACTGAACAATTATCGACCGATCTCTAAACTCTGCATCTTAGCCAAGGTTCTAGAAAAACTGATAAACTCTCAGATCAAAAATTATCTGGACTCATTTAACATCTTACCTCTCCATCAATCTGGTTTCAGGAAAAAACACAGCACAACAACTGCTTCTCTGAAGGTTCTGAATGATGTTGTTGAAGCATTGGATGCTAAGGACTATTGTGCTGCACTTTTCTTAGACCTGTCTAAAGCTTTTGACACTGTGGATCATAACATCCTGTGTCATAAGCTCTCAGAAATCGGTTTCTCTGATCACACCATCGGTTGGTTTTCTAACTATCTTTCCAATCGGAGGCAATGTGTTCAACATAACGGTACTTCTTCCAGCTATTTAACAGTTAAAAATGGTGTACCACAAGGCTCAGTTTTAGGACCAACTCTCTTTACAATCTACATAGCTAATGTAGGTCACTGCATCCCTGATGCATCCTTACATTTCTATGCTGATGATACAGTTGTTTACTGCCGAGCTAAAACAGTAGCTAAGGCTTTCCAGTTACTGCAATCCGCTTTTGACATCATCCAGTCAGATTTGTTCCGTCTCAAACTTGTCCTAAATGCTGATAAAACAAAAGGGATGTTTTTTTCAAGTAGGAAGGCGGTTCCAGCAGATCTTCCTCTGATTTTATCCTCAAATGGTGTCCCTATTGAGTTTGTTGATTCCTATAAATATCTGGGTATACTGGTCGATTCACATCTCTCTTTTAAACTCCACGTGGAAAACCTAGTGAAGAAACTGAAAGTTAAACTGGGTTTCTTTTTCAGAAACAGATCATGTCTAACACTGAATGTTAGGAAACGCCTTGTATCTGTGACTTTCCTTCCCTCCATTGATTACGGTGACATTCTCTACATGAATGCTCCTACAAGCACCCTGCAGATGTTGGATGTTGTCTATCATGGTGCACTAAGATTCATAACTGGCTGTGATTATCGTACCCACCACTGCACCCTGTATTCACTGGTTAACTGGACATCATTAACCTCACGCAGACTCTTCCACTGGTACATTTTCATCTTTAAATCACTTCTTGGTCTGCTGCCCTCATACATCTCCTCCTACATGTCTTTGCGTGAGTGCAGCTACAGTGTGCGCTCTCAGGACATGATTACCTGCAGTGTTCCGTCAGTGAGGACTGAACTTGGAAAAAGGGCCTTCTCCTACTCTGCTCCTGCTTCATGGAATATCTTACAAAAAGATCTGAAGCTCTCGACCTTGACTTCTCTAAATGGTTTTCAGAATCTGTATGAATCCTGGCAAAAACCAATGCAGATTTGTTCCTGTCTTTGATTTTATACGTCTACCTTATAATGTTTTGCTAGTTTTTTGATACTTTGTTTAAAAAAAAAAAAAAAAAAATGTATTTCTCTCTTTTGTTTTTTTCTCTTTTGTTTTCTATTGTTTATTGTTTAAGGAAATTCTACCATTGCTGTTCATCGTTCTTTAGTTTTAGCAGGTCGCTTTCGTAAATGAGCCATGAGGCTCAATAAGATTTACCTGACTAAATAAAGGTTGAATGAATGAATGAATGAATGAGTCTGATCCATGTTTTGGGTTTATGTGGTCCCTGAGTGATTAATTATCTAACTGTGGGTAATAGTGAACCTCCCCACGCAATATTTCGTCATAAAAAGCATTCATGTTTATATTCCTCTGGTCATGTTTAGACTTGTAGTTTTCTTTGACTGTTGTGTCTTTGGCACCATCTTGTTAAATGAAAGAGGCACAGAAAGAGCAAAACACACAAGGAGGTGTATAACGCACATCCATTATCTTCAAATATGGCTCCCACACCAGCAGTGGCTGGCCACCAACTGATGCTCTATGCCACAGCCTGCTGCAGTATTTTACAAAAATTATATTTTCTGCTCCTAAGCAAGAATATTATTTGTTTCCAGTACTTATTTGAACGTAAAGGCTCCTTAGAAGCTCTTTTAACAAGAGTACTGCATGCAGCACGTTATACGCACATCAACAAACTATTATAAAGCAATCTTTAGCAATGGATTGGACAAAAAAAGATCATGTATTAGAGCTGTCGTTTCTAACCCGAGCCCGCACCCTGGCCGTGCCCGAGCCCGGCTAATGTGCTGGATGAGCGGGCCGGTCAGTGTCAGGCTTTTTATTGTGTCAGCGGTCAAGGGCGGCTGGCGATCCAAATTGGATTGTCAGACGCACACGGCTGTTTGACCATACACTGACTGGCCGTTTGACCATGCACTGACTGGCCGTTTGACGGTACGCTGACCAGCCGTTTGACCGTACGCTGACCAGCCATTTGACCGTACGCTGACCAGCCATTTGACCGTACGCTGACCAGCCATTTGACCTCGCACTGACTGGCCGATTGACAGTGAGCTGACCAAACGTTTGACCATACGCTGATCAGCCATTTGACCATACACTGACCGGCCGTTTGACCGTACGCTGACCAGCCGTTTGAGA
>JBBPBX010000208.1:79925-113954 GCA_038048925.1 Garcialebias charrua | reverse complement strand
TGATTTGCTTACAAAAGTAGTGAAAGCTTCATTTAAAAACAATGACTTTTTTTCCCGGGTTTGGGCATGTAATCACAGTTAATTGGTCAGTTTAGGGTCGGGCTCGGAAAAATGATACGGGTTCGGGCTAGGTCAGATTTTTTTAGGCCCAAAAGCAACTCTACCATGTACAGTATTGACTTTGACCTTAATTTGTAACCTTGAAGCTGCAGTTAGAGCAGACGTAAAAGGATAAGTATTGATGGTGTCACACTCAGCTGTGACTGTCAGAAGAGGAGTTTTAGCTCAAAAATGTGAAAAACATTTCAATATTCCCTTGTAGTCTATAAATATTTCAACCTAGTCTTGGCCCTGCATATTATTGAGCTGCCCACTGTTACCCCAACACACCCACCATAGCAGCCTACCCAACATTTCAAACATTATCATCAGCATGGCTTTTAGACCTTAACAATCACCTCAGATGTTTCTGTCAGAGGCGAGCGGGTGTCAAAAAGCAGCTGTAGCTCTCTGCAGAGCTCTGTTCATTAGATCTGTTGTTGAAACATATTGTCACGCTGAATGCCTTGAATATTCCAACTAAATAGTTTATTAAGTTAAACAATCACGTGTGGCGACATCAAGGGAAAGATTAATTTTAGTTGTTTGCATTTTTTTGTCCATCAACTCTTCACTGCAAACATCACCTCTGTCCACATCCCATCATATATGGCCTCTGTCGTCTTTGTGCCAGCACATTAAAAACAGGACAATGATTGGGTTGTCACATTTTGTCTCTGCATAAGAGACATTCTGAAAAAATCTGAAAAAATCAGTTTAGAAAGCTCAATTTACTTATTTTTTATTTCCTTTTTTTTTTTTAACAACAGAGAGAAAGGAAAGGAAAGACAAAAAGTAAGACAACAAAACACAACAATTATCCACAAAAAAGCACAAGGCAAACACACCCAACCTCCGTCTGCAATCCTGCAAAGTACATGACAGAACACAGCAACACATGCATTAAGACTAATAACATTTATGACCTTGCAGTAGATTTCCATAAATATACATACCATACCTACAAATATATATACAGTATACATACATATACATTCATATTCAGTCATATACCCATGTCTACATACCCATCTACATATCTGCATATATCTACATATACATCCCTGTATCCATTTGCATGTGGTTGTGAACATGCATAAGTGAAAAAGTTTCCTCCAATAGAACATTCAATAGCAACCGTGAAGCATCAGAGATCCGCCCCCCCAAGGCCTGAGGCAGGCAAAGGGGCAACCAGAGCCCAAGACCCCAAGAAGGACCCCGAGCCCAGAGTCCCCAGGGCCACCCGAACAGGACGAGCTACTCACCAACTCCCCAGATCCGACCAAAGGGGAGAACAGGAAAAGCCCCACCAGTGACTACACACAATGACCCCCCGGGGTCAACAGCGACACATTCATAGGCCCCCGCCGGAGCCCGCTGCACCAACATAGCCCCCGGGTCGGACACCGGGCCCGGGCACCGGGGACGCCCATCCCTCAGGCCCAGACCGACAGGACCAGAGGACCCGAGCCCCACCAGGCAGCCACCAGGCCAAGCTGACACATGCCCAAGCGCCCAACCCCAGATAGTGAGGGCCCCAAGCACGCCCGCAGGCAAAGGAACACCCACCAGGGGGCCACGTGGCAGGAGCGCGACACTAAGTAGCCTCAGATGTATCAGAGAGGGGGCAGTCCTAGTCACAGCCTGACAAACATTCATACACAGACACACTCATTCAGACCCACCCTCATCCTCACCCTCACTCACAGAAAGACGAACAATAACGACACGTTCCATTCATAATCCCGATGCACACTCTATACCCCCTAGGTCCAAGACATGTACCTGCCCCCTTCATGGGGCAGCCCACATCCAAACCCAGGAGTTAGGCCCATTCATTCCGGGGTGGAGAGTAGCAGACATCCAAGATCCGGCCCAACCCGCGCCCCGCCGACAGGACAGGACACCCGAGCCCAAGCAGCCCCAGAGGGAGCGCACTGCCAGCCCCGCCCACGGCGAACCCCCAGTCCCACAACCCGCCCATGGTCCAAGACAACACCCGACGGCCCGTCACATTACCGGACCCCACCCCCAGAATAGCTGCCAGAGAACTAGGGGGGGAGAGGGAAAAAAAATAATACTAATAATTAACAAACCTAGACCCCGACACACACACCCCCGTCCCCAAATGTGCTGTTGATGTGTGTTGTTTTAAAGTGCATTTAAAAAAGGAAAGAGAAGGAGCAAAGGCTGGCATAATGCCAGTTTCCCCTCCACCCCAACTCTAACCCAGGCCCTTACTGTCTAAATGCATAATTGTGAGTGAGCACAGGCATGGTAGGCGAGAGTGGTGTCATCTCGACATCCATAACCATAGTGCTCACCCCAATTTCCTATATGTGAATTTTATGAGGATGTATATGAGTGAATGTCTAACGTGTATAATAAAATTGAGTCCCAGGTGGCTTTGGACCACAGAGATGTAAAGAACATTGCAGCACACCTAAGCCTCAAAATCCCTACATGTATTAATTTGATTTGAATTGTATTTTTTATTTCAAAAGAAAAAGGGTAATTCTGCTGTTGGTTCTAATTTGTGTTTTGTTTAGTCTTTTAAAATATTTGTAATTGTTTTTTGGAATCAAATATGATGGGGGTAAAAGATATTTAAGCATTACTATTATTCTCTACCTTTAAAAACTTAATTTATGGGTAGGTTTTCACTTCAGTTTGTTTATTTATCTATTTACTGCACAAATCATGTTTTATTATTAACTGAAAATATTGGGCAAAACATATTACTTACCTTCGATATAAGAATTAAATATTAAAACGTTTCAGCTTTATTTGACATCACCAACAGGTGATGGCAGAAAATAATGTTTTGACTTTAACAGATAAGATGTTCATTTTTAGTTGGAGTTAGCACGGTCTTTTAGCAAAATATCTCACAAACCCCTGGAGGGACTTAAATGAAACATTCATAAATGATCCGTTGAGGCACCGCTACAACTGATAAACCTTTGAAGACAACCCAAATCAAGATGGCTGCCTCAGTCAGCATCTTAGAAAACACAAAGTTGGCAGTAAATCAGTCAGTTTTACAGATATTGTACTATTAGGTGTGGTCTATATGTATAAAACCGCTTTTGATTTTCATTAAGTATATATTTATTGATACATTTCAAGTTTTGAAAGATTTTTTTTTTTAATTGTGCAATTTATGAAACTCATAATAAATATAATTTCCAAAGATGCACATGATATTGTTTAGTAAAACAGAAACACTATATATATAGAGCACACTAAAAAAGGAAAAATAAATAAATAAGACACCTAATTCCACATTAGTAACATTTTTCAAGGGTTATTCTTTATAGAAGCATAAAACACAAAAAAATCTGAATAATCCTCAAGCAGCTGATCCATCTTTCTGCAGAGTAAATCTGTTACCTGCCACCTAGCTCTGCTTTAACCTCCAGAATGAGCTTTCTTAACACATAAATATATCACCACCGTGTTGCACTGAGACGTGGATGAGCCAAATCCTTCACGAGGAGAACTTGTGGCAGGGCACTCTATCAGCTTTACTTTATTCCCTCGTGAGGACTCGGGGGATTTATGCATCGGGGAAGGCATTCAGAATGACAGAGCAGCTGGGGTGAAAACCCTCTGAAGTCCAAACAGAGGCAAGAAAAGGGGTGCAGGGTGACAGCTCAGTCGGGGAAATGAAGGCGTGATGGATTTTTCCGAGACGATTTCACAGCACTTGACTTCTAAAAGGCGGAGGGGAAGGAAACAATGTCATATATCACTTTTTTTTTAAACTCTGAAGAAGTTATAGTTTTATGGTGAGAAATATCAAAGAGACGTCTTGAGTCAATTAAGCATTTAATAAATAGCATTCAGCTTTATCAATCAAACATAAAATCCCATTACTCCAACTTTTGTGGCGGCTGTGGCTGAGTGGTTAGAGAAGTCGTCCTCCATTGGAAAAGTTGGGGGTTTGATTCCACCAGCAGTCACATGTCGAAGTGTCCCTGGGCAAGGCGCTGAACCCCTCATTGCCTCTGATGTGTGTCCCATCAATGTATGACTGTGATCTCAAAGCACTGATTAGTCTCTTTAGAATGATTTGTTTAGATTAGCTTAGTAGAGTTGTAGTAGAGTGCTGTAAGAATGGTTAGATGAGGACAGATTGTGTTGTAAAGCGCTTTGAGCATCTTGGTTAGATGGAAAGGCACTATATAAGTACGGTCCATTTACCATTTATCAAACATCAAAATGTGTCTTTGTTTATCTTATCTCATTTTTCTGTCAGAAAAGTGAAGTCTTCCTGTAAATCTCTCACGTAATGTGTTTTTATGATTTAGTCTTCTATACCACTTATGGCATTTTTCGCCCTATAAGTTTTTTTGTTTGTTTGTTTTTTTGTTTTTTTTGCATAATTTACATGCATTTACATGCCCTGCAACTTATATGCCAAAGCAATGTATTTATGGATTTTTTCCCATATTTATAAACCAAATTTTGGCTGAAATATGAGAGAATACTGAGAAATCAGTGAAAGGGTGTAAATCCAGGTCAGAGATGAAGGCTTGTATCACTACACTAAGCCACCTTCATTCTGCTCGCTGCTTGAAGCAACCATCAAACCAGCTTCATTTCGTTCCGCCGTCCCGGCGAAATGCAGCTAATTTGACCATTAAAGTGCATTTATTAAGGAAAATTTCAACTAAGACACACCTTTACTATAAAGTTGAGCAAACAAATAATTGCTTTTGGGTGATTACTTGTTAAATTTAGAAAAAATGCACAGCGACTCATCCCTCTGCGCGTTCCTAGTTCCGCACATCAGCTTTTGAAATGCAGCTGATTTGACTGTCAAAGTGCATTTATTAAGCAAAAGTTAGACTGAGACACACCTTTACTGTAATTTTGAGCAAACAAATAATTCCGGGCAGCAGGACCGCCCGAATGCTCGACAGAACTCCTTTCAGAGCCATCTCAAGAACCTGAGCGGAGGCCACTCCTCCCAGCAGCCTGCCGAGCTCCTCGTTGCTGTAAACGGGTGGCTACAGGTGCCGGGGGATGATCCTGCACTTCTGCTGTCACGAGCTGTGTTTCCTGCCAGTTCTAAGGTCTCTGTGATGCCTGGTACCCACCTAATTTCTCAAAACGCTCCTGCCGCCCCCTTTTGGCCGCTTGTCACGTTCCCACAAAGCCACTGAAGACCGTCTGATGACGCGCACTGGGGGGAGGCAGAGGGGAGGGGGTCTAGCTCGTTTTCCGGGTCAGTTGTTGTGTTACTGCAGCTCCGACAGTCTTTGTTGAGATTAAAACGTTTTTTTATGTTTGGGGTGATCGTATGCTGGAGTGGACAGCAGCAACTGTAAAAATGCCACGTTTCTTACTGGAGTTTTGGTTCCAATTCATGGAGGCTCGATCGGGTAAGTTTAAAAAGTCCAAAAAAAGTCCCGTTGTCGTTGTGTAATCACATGGCAGAGACTCTCCCGACTGTTTGCTGGACGCGTCGAGCCACCAGAGATCGAATTTTATGACGTTGGCGGCTCGACGTAGCTCGACGCGTAGGTTGCTTTCGGACGTGCGCGTGCGTGGAAAGGAACTGCCGCGTGCCGCCGCGCCACTTCAATCACTCAAAACGCGCCGCTTCACAGTTCGACGCGCCTCGACGCGTCTCCACATAGACTTTGAATGTAAACCAGCCGCTTCACCCGCCCGACACGGGTCCGGTGGGTACCAGGCATAAGTCAGGCACTCGAGCACGGCCTGCAAGGAGACAGGAATGCATCTATGGCACCTCCTTTTCAACTCATATGAGATTTGGGGCTGCAGTTGAGATATTATTTGAGTTTTTGAGGTGTTGATCAGCTGCTCCCGGTTGTAAAAAAACACCTTGTTGTCATGGTTATACATCATAACAAATGTCCAAAACTAAAAAAGTTTCAGTAAAAATCCTTCCAGCTGTGCAACATCTGATACCAAAGGAAACGATCATCACAAAAAATGTGATTTACATCCAGAAAAAGAATTAAAGTTTCCAAAAGCAAAATCTCAGAATGAATGTAACAGAGCTACTTCAACATGATACGATAAAAAGAGATTTGAAATGCAATGTAATTCTACGTTGAGGATCAGATAAGATGCTAGCAAGAGCCAGATTTCGCCCTCGGGCCTTGAGTTTGACACATCTGCAACACTGTTTCTGTATGGACACAAGGCAAAAACAATAAAAAAATAAAATAAAATAAAATAAAACTCTGTTAAGGAGCCAGTTGAGGTGGCTCGGGCATCTGGTTAGGATGCCTCCTGGACGCCTCCCTGGTGAGGTGTTCCGGGCATGTCCCACCGGGAGGAGACCCAGAGGAAGACCCAGGACACGCTGGAGGGACTATGTTTCTCGGCTGGCCTGGGAACGCCTTGGGATTCCCCCAGAGGAGCTGCTCCAAGTGGCTGGGGAGAGGGAAGTCTGGGCCTCCCTACTTAGGCTACTACCCCCGCGACCCGACCCCGGATAAGCGGACGAAAATGGATGGATGGATGAAAACTCTGTTATTAAAAACTATTGTTACTGTGTGGGCACAAGGCAAAAACAATAAATAAAAAAACTCTTGGGTATTAAAAACTACTGTTACCGTGTGGACAGAGCCAAAAAGAAAACACGTCAGTAGAATAATTTTATGAAATGTATAATTCAATTTATGAGGCTTAGAGGCAAAACAATTAGGGACATTACCGTTGATTTGGGAGAACATCCAAACAAAACCATTTACGAGGACGCTTTTATCTGCTGCTTGATGATGGAGCGAACAGAGAAGGGCTTAAAACAATGAAAGGGAATACGCAAAATGAGGCTTAACACACAGTTTGTGTGGTAATCACCGGGCTGACTGACAGCATTTTGCCATTTATCGATTTTTGACCCCCAAAAAATGAGCAAAGACATTCTTTCAGCTTTAACCACTCTTCTTCAGATATCAGATGGTGCCATGTACATTTTGTGCATATCGACTGAGGATGACTCACACATTTAAACCGAGCAGGAAGAGAGACGTTACAGCAGCCCCCTGATGAAACATTCATTGGTGAGAACAAGCCAAAAAAAAATAACTACATTTTGATGACATTACCAGGCAGCCTCTGGGACTTTGTGATGGATCGTGGGCACTGATGAGACTATCTGTTATGAGAGAGTGGGAAAAACAAATCAGCCGTCAAGCCTGAGGATTATCTGCTTCGAGTGTGTGGAAACAGGATCGGTATCAAGCAACTGCCTCGTCGTAGGTGTGAATCAGCATAGGTGAATGAGTTGTTGGCTGAATTAAGTTGGCAGTGAGGGATACGCACGAGTCTGTGCACTCGGTAACGGTTGAGATTTGAGCTGAGAGAGACTTCTTGCTATGAAGCGATGAGAATCTGATGATGCTTTGTGAAAAGCTGCAGCAGAGGAAGAGGCTGAAAGCAGCTACAAGTAGTAATGCAGCATTTTTTTTTTCTTCCCTGACTAAAAGTTGAGTATTGCTGTTTTTTTTAAGACAAAATCCAATATTGCAAAAAAAATTTTTTAGGGAGTTCAATTTATTCTCTAGGTTGCGCTGGTGTGTCTCAACTACATTTGACTGACATCTCATTTATTTCCATGCCTTTTTTGTTGGCCATGTTAGGGCAGGCCAGCGTGCACCTATTATTACACACTGTGATAACAGCTTGCAGCTTGTAGCTCTTCCCACCTTCAAACACAAATGTAACACAATAAAGTGTAAAGGCTTTTCATTCCCCTGGTAGGAGGAATATACCGTATTTTCCAGCGTATAAGTCACATCCATCCAAAAAAAAAGCATGAAGAGGAAAAAAACATAAGTCACTTCAGCGTATAAATCAGCTGCTCCCGGTTGTAAAAAAAAAACACCTTGTTGTCATGGTTATGCCTGTCACATTTATTGTGTTCATTTAATGCTCATGCTTCATTTCGCCTGGGCGGCGCCACGCCATCCATTCATCCATCCATCGCAACCGGAGCTGCTAGCTCTCCAGCGTTTCTCCACCTGCACCAGCTGAATGAAGTGAGCTATTGCAATTCTTCCAAATTTAAAGTGTCAGTCAAAAATGTTTGTTTGCAAAAACATGTCTCATCGGTTTATGTCAAAGAACTCTGCAATAGCTGATGATGTACTGGCTTTTAGATGGGGCGTCCAATCTTCTATGGGAATATCTTAACATCAACCTCTTTTTATTGCAAATTAACAAACATTCAGGAATAGGATCCACTGAGCATGTTGCATGTGGGGACTTCCATTAGACTTTTACTGACATACTATTAACACATCCTGCCATCTTTAACTTTAAATCACTTTTCTATTTTTTTAACCTTTTACATCTTTCATGAAGTCTTCAACCAAAGTTCAATTGACTAATTTAGATGAAGAAATACTACAGTGTATGTTCTCCAAAAGCCTCCACAGTTACAGAAATACAAACATGCACACATTTATGTGTCCGCTATTGGCAGTGAAACATGAATTGTAAGTGCAAAAAAACTGCGATGCAAGATGTCTACATCTGGCCGTGCCTCTACTCGTCTGTCACTTCAACCGAAAGAGTTGTAGGATGATGCAAAACCGGTTCAACCAGACAGGCAACATAGCAGAGGAAAATAATAAAAACATATACAGTATAATCCCAGAGAGGGAATCGTCATTTCTTTTATGTGCGTAAAGCCACAGGTACACATTTGTATAAGAAGGTATTAAATAAACAATGGGCCATGCTTTGCATCAAGGATGAACATTTCTGGATAAAAAAAAAAAACATAAATTCACGTTTATCCAGTTGTTTGTTGAAGTTGACTTTGAACTTCAAGAATAACAGCAACATTGGATTTCTAAAAAATGAAGAAGGACTTCCGTTTTTGATTTTCCTTCTAGGTTTAGTTCATATTTTTGTCAATCTTCTGGCTCAGTACTTTTTCAGCTAATGATGCACTAAACCCAAACAAAGAAAACATGAATACAACACCTCTTGTGCTCTATTTAAACCCTTAAGTACCATTTGGTGATTATCAGGAGGCCTCAAGTGTGGCCCAGCAACATTAACATCACCTCGTGAGATTTACAAAAAACTAAATGTCTTTACTAAAGAGGCTCTAATGCACCCAGGTATAATCTGAAGCTACTGCAAGCGAGTAAACAAATGTTTAACCAAACTGTCACTTTGATGGAAGTACGTGTGTTTCAAGCCTTTAGATGACATATCTTAAAAGTTGCTCCACTTTCTTACATAAAATGTAAATTTTCATTTAAAAAAATCCTTGGAGGGATTTAAAGCCAACCGTAACCCTACCCCTAACCCTATAGCTCTCCTAGTTATAAAATGTCCCTTGTCAGTTGAATGAACTGTCTCAGCCCACACAATGCCAAATTTGCTATATCTTAACATGACTTGAGCTGTGAGAAATTCCCAATTTTCGGGGCCGGCTTAGTCGGACAGTTTGAGCAGAAACGGCTTGCATAACTGTGAGCTTCAAAACAGAAAGACGGAATAAAGAAATTTTCCTCTTTTTTTATTGCAACCCGTGTGAGTCGGCGTTTCCTCTAAAAAAGCCAGGCTTTTGTTTGCAGATTCAGAAAACAGCGAGGTCTTTATTTTAAGATACACTGCTGGACTTCGTTACCCACAATGCTGCAATAATTTACCTAACGAGGGTTTATCTTTGTGGCAGTGCTACCAGATGGTTTCCCCTCAGAGCAGGAAGCCTAATTTCCCATCCCCACCTTGGAGCAGCCAGAGAGCGACACTTCACTCCTCTCATTAGTTAAATGTTGTAAATGTGGCATTTGAGCACCGTTGGGATGAACCGCACTGACATCCTGCAGCTTGGGGAGCAGGGAGGTGTGGTTATACACCCTGGAAGCCTCACAGGATTTACCGTATTACAAACGTCGACAGTGAGCCTTGTAATCTGGTGCACCTTATGTAGTAATTCTGGTTGTGCTTAGTGACCTCGAACCGATTTTATGTGGTATAACATATGTGTCAAACTCAAGGCCCGGGGGCCAAATGTGGCACTCATTAGCTATGTTTCCATCCAATTTAAATTCGATTTTTGAGCGAATTTTAGAAAATTTCGCTAAAATGTAAATTAAAATTATGAGGATCAGAAGTGTTTCCATTAAACTGGCTTGAAGCGCATCTGCAATGCCACGCAAAGCGTCTCTACGTCAGACGTCAGCGTCATTACGTCACACGTCAGCGCCATACGTCAGACGTCAGCGTTACGCACTTCCACAGTAAACAGGAAGTAGCGTTTGAAAACAGACATCTCGGCAAAATGGAGAGAATATTTCAGGTATGTGTTGCTATCGGGCAAGTTGTATTTATTCTGTCATGCCAACTAGTTTTAGCGATGTTACATGTTGTCCGGAGCGGAAACAGCTGATCAGTCACGTGACGTGAATGTTCGCTGCGGCAGAACTGAGTCGGCTAATCTGTTTCCATCTGTCGTTTAGCCGACTCAGCTCTGAATCGACTCCCCAAAAACTACCTCAAGCGAGCGTATAAACTTTAGAGCGACTTAGAGGAAGTTAACTCGAATTATGCCGTTTCCATTTAGCTTTTCTGATGCGATGCTTCATAATGCGCACCTAGAAACCTTGATGGAAACACGCCTATTGACATTTTATCTGGCCCTCAAGATGACATGTGAAATGTAAAATATTTATATCTCTTACATTTTTTCAGTAATCTTTGATTATGATGTTGAAAGCACAACAGAGAACGTCAAATGAGACCAATCAAACTCTTGCTGAGGAACATGTGACCAAGAAAAGATGTTGGGTATCTAACTTGAGTTCATGCATTTTCTGAAGTTGGCCGTTAGTTTGAAAAATATTTTAATTTTGGCCCCCTTTTGTAAGTGAGTTTGACACCCCTGTGGTATATCTAGGGCTGGACAATATAGCCAAAACTTTTATCATGATACATTTCTTAATTTCAGTCAATAACGATATAATTCCAATATCAATATAAACAATGTAAAAGCTTCAAAAAAACTGTACAAATAAATTAATGTTCACCTTTTATTTGTATTTTGCCTTTAAAGAAATTTGAAATCACTGTCAAATTAACATAAAACTCAACTTTCTCAATATTAATAGTTTGAACTTCAAACAACAACATGAGTCATGCAGTTTCTCTTTTGATACAGCTGGGGGAGTTGTTTCAGGGACACGCTGGCTCAAACTTTATTGTGCTTCATCTTCTGATTCTCAGCAGATTCTATCAAGTGGAACAAGTTCAATGTTCCCACCGCTAGTTGGAACGACTCTGTCACATTTTGCAGCACATGAAACCTGTAGTTTATCAGATCTTAGAAAGCCGAACTACTTCCACAACGCCAAATTAGACTTTCCTCTCTTATCAGTGTCATCTCTTTCTCTTCGCTTGTTTCAGTCACATTCTGATAGTCATGGACACTCATTTTGAAGCAAAAACATACAGAGTGCTGGAGATTAGCCTAGCCTGCTACCGCTAACACCTTCTGGACGCGAGCTCTGCATAACATCTACGTCACCGCGCGCTTACGTAGTTGTGTCGCAGCTTTTTCCTGTTCAGGTTGAAACTGAAGCAGCCGCTTCAACCCGAACAGAAAAATAAATGTCAGTGAAACGGTGTAATCCTATCAAAATATCGAAAACGTGCTTAAAACTCATATCACCGTTATTGAATAAATGTATATTGTGACATATATGATATCAAATTATTGTCCAGCCCTAGGTATAACTGAGCAACGTTGAGAGTTATTGTGAACGAGTTGAATAAAATTTGACTTATCTGAATGTTTCGTTTCACTTAATCAAAAAGGCGTTCAATTCTGTTTCACTTAATGCACCTTACAGTCTGAAAAATACGGTACTTCTTCTGTTCTTTCTGTCACTGTTTGAAATTTACAGCATTTTTATTTTTAACTGATCAATCTTAAAGCCCCAAGGCGGCGTATAAAAAAAGTTGTTTTGGCACACCATTTGTTCACTTTTTAATTGTGTCAAATAAAAATAAATCTTTCAATAAGAAGTTTATTAATCAGTGACACCCAACAGGAAACAGCCTCCTCAAACCAGCAGCTCCATTTCTGGCGTTCAGACGGATGACGTTGCTCATCTGTAATCTGATGGGGAAAACGCTGACGTCTCTGTGAGCTTCAGAGCATATTCAGATTTCCTTGGAACATGACTTACAAGTATTACACAATTCCCCCTGCAGCCCAGACACACGAGGCAGTCTTAGTACGCCTGTGAGAGACCCATCACCGCTGGCCAGCGGCTGACAGACATCATTTGTGATCTCTGTTTGTGTGAAACCATCCATCAACTTGCGTTCAGCTCCTTTAATCTCTTTTAGATCCTTTAAAACCATCTCCATTCGCTCGTAAATTCCAACCGCACGAAGATAAACAAAAACAATTTCAACGTGGGATTTGGTTGTGTTTCGTTCAATGTGAAGCTTTGAAAGGTGCAGTACACCGGTGGGTTGTAAATAAAACCTTTATGGCAATTCTTTCATGACCTTTAATCACTTCTAGAACATGAGAAAACGGAGGCAAGTGGTAGCCAAGTAATCACGTTAAGAGTTGCGGTAATCCTCGCTTTCTGAGGATGACGCAAGCTGAAAATCGGTTTTGCGTTCAAGAAGATGTGAAAATGAAACCAACGACTGAAGGAAGGATCCACAAACACGTCGAGGTCAGACGAAGCATTCTGAGTCACCGTGAGAAAACAAGTATGAGAGTTTGCACGAGGGTAGAGGAGCGGTGCAGAAAGGACTTCCAGTTTGTGTGGATTTGAAATCAACAGGAAAGTGTCACACTAAAGTGTCGGTTTACAGATTAAAACCACTAAAAACAGAAACAGGAGTCTATTTTTTTAATCTTTAATTATAGTTGTTCAGGTTGCT
The DNA here is from genome assembly GCA_038048925.1 of Garcialebias charrua. Classification (NCBI taxonomy): domain Eukaryota; kingdom Metazoa; phylum Chordata; class Actinopteri; order Cyprinodontiformes; family Rivulidae; genus Garcialebias; species Garcialebias charrua. The sequence continues at coordinate 100,946 of JBBPBX010000208.1, read as the reverse complement.
CTGTAGAAGTCAGAAAACCAATAAATCACTCGAGGAGCAGATACGTCTTAGAGCAGGGACAGAAAATCGCAGGAATCCCTTTCTAGAATCTATCCAGGAAGCAGTTCTTTTTTTTTTAAAGTATCGCTGCACTAAGAATAAAATATTTTTTACATGCTGCTTCTAATTAAACATGATACAATAAACAAAACAATAACCTCCAATTTTTTATCACCCACCACCAAAAGGCACAGGCCAACAAAAACGTGTCTGTGTGTGTGTGTGACAGTGAACCATTGCATGGATTTTTACAGCTGGTCCCAGTCAAGATGGCTGCCACAACTAATTGCCCAACACAAAAATGGAGATAAATGTCAATTGAATAATTTATCAATCAGTTGCTGCCAATTTTTGATCAATATTGAGCTAAAATTTGATGTGATTGTAGCTGAAGCACATTCTATGTGTGTAACATTTTGCAATAGAGCATGAGGCCATGCATAACGTCAGTGTCAAAGTATGACCAAAAAAAGTCTGTCATTTTCACCATGAAATTATTACAGTCTAAAACTCTGGCACGTACGACAGTGGGCCATCTGCATATCTTCAAGGAAATCTCAGCCTTTGTTTGTACATAGACTGTGATATCGGAAGCCTAGATTGTATAGTGTTGTTTTGGAAGAAGCTAAGGTCAAATCCCATAAGATGTAAAAGAAAAAATGTGGAAAGTGGTTAAAAAAGTATTTACAATACCGACTCCATTTTACAAACGTTTGGACCTATTTCAGAAACTGAGAATTTAAATTCCTCTTAGTCTCTGGAGGAAAAGCGATATGCATACAGTTGTCATTCATTCTGAAGTGTCCTCAACTAAGAGGTCGGCGTCAATAACTGCATACAGTATTCTGTTCCCAGCAAGCACTTGTGCAAAGGGAGACGGAAAATACATTTGATTTTGATTTACATTTATTTATGCTCAGACGACTCTTACAATAAGTGTGTGAATATCTGAAGGAGGATCGGCTCGGGGAGTTTCTGATTGACGCTTTCTGCTTTTAAAAACGGCTCAGGCTGTGCTAAAACAAATGCATAATTCAGTAGCTCTAAAGTTCCTGAATGACCAATCAAACCATAAAAATGCAATTAAGATTAATCAAATTCAACATTATGTTGTTTATTTAATTAAACCTTCATTTAAAAGACCAAATACCTCAGTGTTTTAGATTTAAAAGCTTGGATGAGTGCCCACAGAAAGCTTCATGACACCAAATATTCAATAAAGCTAGAAACACCCCGTTAAGTTCCGTGGTCCACACTGCTCTCACCCAGCTGGATCAGAAGGACTCATACGTGCGTCTGCTCTTTGTGGACTTCACATCTGCCTTCAACACCATGATCCCCCAAACTCTGATAGACAAACTATCTACACTTGGACTAAGCCCCTCTATTTGTAACTGGGTACTAGACTTCTTAACAGACAGACCACAGTCCGTGAAGATCCACAACTTCTCCTCCTCCACCATAACCCTCAGCACTGGCTCTCCTCAGGGATGTGTGCTGAGCCCCCTTCTGTTCACTCTGCTCACATATGATTGTACAGCCACACTTCCAGGCTGTCATATTGTTAAGTTTGCAGATGATACAGCGGTGGTGGGATGCATTACAAACAATGATGAGTCCAGCTACAGACAGGAGGTGGAACACCTGGAGAGCTGGTGCAAAGAGAACAATCTTCACATGAATGTGAAGAAGACAAAGGAGATGATTGTGGACTTCAGAAGGAACAAACACACCCATGCCCCACTGAAAATAGGTGGGTCTGCAGTGGAAGTGGTCTCCAGCTACAAATACTTGGGTGTACACATGAATGATAACCTCAGCTGGAGCAACAACACCACCAGCCTGATCAAGAAAGGTCATCAGAGACTCTACTTCCTCAGACGGCTGAGACGAGCTGGTCTGAGCAGCCCAGTCCTCACCTCCTTCTACAGGTGTGCAGTGGAGAGCATCCTGTGCTCCAGCATCAACGTGTGGCATGGAGGCTGCACAGTTGAAGAGAGGAAAGCTCTGCAGAGAGTGGTGAAGGCTGCACAGAAGTCTGTTGGAGTCAGTCTCCCCACCATCACAGACATTTACACCTCCAGATGCAGGAAAAGAGCCACCTGCATCATGAAAGACCTCACTCATCCAGCACACTCACTCTTTGCCCCACTCCCCTCAGGACGGAGGTTGAGGAGCATCAAGTGTAGAACCACTAGACTGAGGAACAGCTTCTACCCTGAGGCTGTTAGACTCATGAATAAATAAAAATAAAATAAAAATAAACACTGCAAAATATCACATCATACTGATGCTGATCTGTTTTCTTGTTGCTGTGTTCATCTGTGACCATCTGCTCATACAAACTCATGTTCGTGCTGCTGTGTATTACTAGTTGATGTTTTTCTTAGTTAGTTCTAGATGTTATTACTGTTTTTCTCTTTCATTTGTTGTTGGATGTAACTGGGACCTCGTGTACATAATCTCGTTTTCATCTCATGTACCACATGCGGTGCAAATGACAATAAAGACTCTCTGACTCTGACTCTCTCTAAGCAATGAAAGCTAACTTCACACATTTCAAGTGTTTTCCGCCTACATAACAATTTAAACAACTGTCGGATTAAAAGCTGAGTAAAAATTTAACACCAAGCACTCTTTAAAAGAATGCAGATCATCGTAACCTACAATGTCCTGTGATACCGTATCTCACATGACTGTCAGCTACTGCCACACCAGATTTTAGCTCATTGTCTGTAAAAACTGACGGAGGCATTTTTGCATAGGATGTCAACTAGCTGTAGTGGACATCTTGAACTGGACTGAATCCAAAATAAAGTACATCCAAATATTACTTTTTGGGAATTTCCTTAAAATCCCTCTGCCTTTTTTAATAGTTCCCTAACAGACATAATGTGTAGTACTCACATAATGTGTTGGGGCCATGGCTCAGCTACTACCACATCAAATTTAATCTCAATATCAGTGAAATTGAAAAAATTTTTGCCACATGATCCCGTCCTCCTGCTGTCACGAGCGATGTTTCCTGCCAGTTCCAGGACCTCAGTGGTCAGGCACTCAAACACAGCTGGCAGGGAGACCACATGCATCCACGGTGCCTCCTTTTCAACTCGTTTGAAATTTGAGGCTGTAGTTGAGATATTATTTGATCTTTTGAGATGTTAATCTGCTGCTCCCGGTTGTAAAAACCACCTGTAGTCATAGTTACGCATCATAACAAATGTCCAAAAGTTAAAAAGTTTCAGTAAAAATCCATCCAGCAAGAGAGGAATTAAAGTTTCCAAAAGCAAAATCTCAGAATGAAAGTGACAGAGCTATACTTCAACATGCAGCCACCCCGAGTGGCGCAATTCTAGAGAAAAAGATCACCGTCTGCAAGTTTCATTAAAATCTGTTAGTAAGATATTTTGCCGACAGTACAAACAAATGAACAGTGGAAGAAAGTAAAAATAATTTGACACATTAAAAAGAGATTTAAGGGGACGGCGCCTTCAGTCGAACATCCTCATTCTTTGTCCAAGAAAGACGTCAGAGTTACTGTAAGTCAAACGTTTCACAACTGATCAACGGCATGACTCAGAATCATATCTGAGTTGCTAAACTGCTCCTTTACTTGAGATGCAGTTCTGTTGGTTCCTATAAATCACGATCGACAAGAATTCGGACATCCAGCTTGTTTTTCTTAAAGCGCAAAGAGAGTTGTGCAAGCTGCGGTGCGGACATGTTTGTGTGGAAGGTGTGATGAAAAGCACAATCAAACAAGAGCCACAGGCCCGCTTTGACAAGATCACACCGAGTGCTAACGGAAATTTACAACGAGGAAAAACATACATTGTGCAGCTGACGTGATGCACTGTGGTTTGCACCGCAGCTGATTTAAACCTCACTGCGCTGCATGCTGTAAAGTCACACTTTTTGATTCAGGGTTTTGTTTTCAGCTCATTTATCTTTAGTTGCATTGTTGAAAGGTTTTACAAGTGCAGAAACACGCCCACTCAAATTGTTTGAGCACATTTGGTCAGCGTGGATACTCATTTCCAATGATACTTAAAGGCTTATGACCATCATGAATATGCTGTAAAGTCTTATATTTTATTTACATTTTTGAAGTATTAATCTATCAGGCAGAAATAATGAAAACAGCTATAAAGTCTGCAGGTCTATTGAACATAAGCCATTGTTTCCTATATCAGAGTTAAAGGGTATGTGTTGTGAATGACTCTCAGCTACCACCACATATAGCTAATATAGTAATATAGCTATTATCATGTTGGCTAAGGTAACTTATGGTGGCCATCTTGATTTGGATAGATACGGTTCTGTATATACAACCATAACAACTTTGGCAATCACTTTTACTTACTATACAATTTTAGGAGCCAAGATGGTCTAGTGGCAGGGTTTTTTGACTACGGACCCGAAGGTCGCGGGTTCGCGCCCCGGCCACTACCCAGCTTGGGGTGTCTATGAGTGCACACCTATTTCTCCAGCTCCCCGGGCGCTTTCGGGCTGCTCACTGCACCACCTGGTAGGTGGTTGGGTTAAATGCAGAGACGAATTTCGTCTGTGTATGGGAAACATACGCAGATGACAGGAATAGACATTATTATTATTATTACTTCTTTTTATTCAAGAAACAGCTTTTGTTGCTAAATTTCAAATTAACACAGAAGCAGCTTTGATGATTGTGTTTATAATTAAAGAAGATCCATGAAAAGCATAGATTCTGAATAAAGTATTTTTGGTCATCATGTTCTGACAGCAACTAACAGAAGTTCTCTCAACATTATCGACAAAACATCAGGAATGTGGTATTATTTGCAAGTCGTTATTGATCAATTCAAAATCCAATAAGGTCTTTTTGACACTTCGTTTTCTCACTCACATAGAGTCATGTAACATAGATATCCATTCATCCATTATCTTAACCTGCTTCTTCCTTTTAGGGTCGAGGGTGTCACTGGTGCAGTGCCCATATCCAGCTATCACTGTGCGAGAGGTGGGGGACACCCTGGACAGGTCTCTAGTTCACCACAGGGACACAGAGAGACAAACGAGACAACCATTCACTCACGCCTGGGGATAATTTAGAGCAGGGGTCACCAACACGGTACCCACGGGCACCTGGTTGCCTGCGGGTACCACATAAGTTGCTCGCAGGGCATGTTCTAAAAATAGCACTCATCATCAAGGAGCACCAACTAAAAATAGTCATTACTGGTAATTACTGTATTTTTAAATTTAAGAAACAACATTTGCATGGATGTATATTTGAAATGAAAATGATTAACCAAAAAAAAAATTGTTTTACATATACAGTTTAGCAAACTTGTCTGGGGTCAAAGTTCAGAATCATGCAAAGACCACTCCCATCTCTGCAGCGGTGCAGCTACAAGCTAGTTTTACCTCCAAGTGTCAGGGAGCGGTGTCCGGTGAAGTGAGCAGAAACCCAGAACGCAGGCAGGCTGGACTCAGAAACGTAGATATCAAAATAATGAAACTTTTAATGAATAAATCAAAATGCTGACGGGGCAGCTACTTACATAAACAATGACTTCATCAGACAGGAGGGAAACTCAGACAATCACCCGACAAATGTAAAGGCCAGAACGCTAACTTAAATACAGTCCAAAAAAGCAAAACACAAAACACCTGTACCAAACTGGGTGTAGGGATGGTTAGAGACCAACAGAGGGAGACAAAATACAGAAAACAGCCATCCCTACAGTACCTCCCCCCCACGGATGCCCCACGGCGTCCCAAGGAACATCCCCCAAAGCACAAGGGCGGGCGGAGGGAGGAACTGCCAGGGTGGCGGGCATGAGAGAACATCCACCAGGGTCTGGGGGACAACCAGGAGACCGTCCATCACCAGCCACCAGTTCCGGAGGTCGGCCAGGAGGTAGTCCATCATCAGGGGAGGCAGGGACCCCTGGAGATGTGTGGACCACCGTGGTGACGACTAGACGACTGCAGGCGATGAGAGGAGCCGTATAACCTCTGTAGACACGAGGACCCCTGCTGTAGCGGGGACCCCCGAAGAGTTGAGGACCCCAGTTGGAGCGAGGGCCTCTGCAGCGAAGACCTCCTTTGGTGCAAAGACCTCCATCGGTGCGGAGACCTCCATCGGTGCGGAGACCTCCATCGGTGCAGAGACCTCCATCGGTGCGGAGACCTCCATCGGTGCAGAGACCTCCATCGGTGCGGAGACCTCAGCTGGAACGAGGACCTCAGCTGGAACGAGGACCTCAGCTGGAACGAGGACCTCAGCTGGAACGAAGACCTCAGATGGAACGAGGACCTCAGATGGAACAAGGACCTCAGATGGAACGAGGACCTCAGATGGAACAAGGACCTCAGATGGAACGAGGACCTCAGGATCCAGGACCACCTCCGGACCAGTGTCTGTGGAAACAAAGAGAGAGAGAGACACTGCTTCCGATGGACCTGGTGGGTCAGGAACTGGTGCAAGACCCAATCTCGGTGCTGGTGTAGGAACCAGCTTTGGTGCTGAAACAGCAGGAACCAGTCTTGGGAGCTGGAGCCAGTCTGGGCGCTGGCATGGGGACCAGTCTTGGAGCCAGGACCAGTCTTGGAGCTGGAGCCAGTCTGGGCACTGGCATGGGGACCAGTCTTGTAGCTGGCACCGGAGGGGCCAGTCTTGTAGCTGGCACAGGAGAGGCCAGTCTGGGTGCTGGTGGAGGAACCAGTCTTGGTGCTGGTGGAGGAACCAGTCTTGGTGCTGGTGGAGGAACCAGTCTTGGTGCTGGTGGAGGAACCAGTCTGGGTTCTGGCACTGGAGGGGCCAGTCTTGTAGCTGGCACAGGAGTTGGTGAACTGGAAGAAACATCCAGCTGAGCAGCAGGAATGGAACCAGGCTGAGAAGCTGAGTGAACACCAGTCCTGTCTCAGCAGGAGTGGAACCAGTCCAGGAGGTGCGGCCAGGTGAAGCTGCTGCTGCCGAGCTGCCAGGTGAACTTGTAGGTGCAGCTGTCATGGAAACCAAACTTGGTGCAGCCGTCATGGAAGACCTGGAACCCAAATGTGGTGCAGCTGACATACAGCTCAGAGTTGCGTCGGGCTGAGCAGCTTCTGGAGAGCCGACAGGTGAAGAAGGAGCTGAGCTGACAGGTGTGTCAGGCTGAGAGGGAGCCAACAGACGCGAACGTAGCACGCGTCTCTCTGACCATGCCTGCTGGAAACGCTGCCACGCCCCCGGCGAGCAGTCGTTGCTGTCAGCTCCAGTGAATGAGGAAATTGTTTCCTCTGCAGCGATCAGTCTGTCCCACAAAGTACTGGAGCTGACTTCCTCCTCCTTTACGTTAAGCACGCCGGAGCGCACAACTTCCTCCTCCAGCAGAAGTCTCACCGGCTGAGCCCCGTCAGACCCTCCGTCTGCCGGACCGGCAACAGGGCTGACGTACGCCCCCCCCTTTGAAATTCTCCTCGGCTTCTCTGACAGCTGGCGAAGAGAGTTGGAAGGTGGGCGGGGCTGGGGTTCGGAGAAGCCGGCTCGGTTCTGCCGTCTGTTACTCCTGCGGCGAGCCCGGAGGTGTGTTGGAAACTCCTCCAGGACAACAGGAGTTATTTTGTGAGTCGCTGCCGCATCTTGAGGTGGTGAGGAAAAAGGCTCCAACCTGATCGCCAGGCGAGTCCCCACGAACGAGTTCCTCTTCCTCAACTCTTCCTCGCGGTGAGCAGTCCTCTTCGCCTCTCGTACAGCGTACTCGAAGAGGGTGATCATCCTGCCGGGTTTGCTGTCTTGAAATGGTCGGGTGATAATGTCAGGGAGTGGTGTCCGGTGAAGTGAGCAGAAACCCAGAATGCAGGCAGGCAGGACTCAGAAACGTAGATATTAAAATAATGAAACTTTTAATGAATAAATCAAAATGCTGACGGGGTAGCTACTTACATAAACAATGACTTCATCAGACAGGAGGGAAACTCAGACAATCACCCGACAAATGTAAAGGCCAGAACGCTAACTTAAATACAGTCCAAAACTCATTAAGCAAAACACAAAACACCTGTACCAAACCGGGTGTAGGGATGGTTAGAGACCAACAGAGGGAGACAAAATACAGAAAACAGCCATCCCTACACCAAGAGGTTACATGGCAGAAAAACGTAAGAAAACATATGTTCACATAAAAACAATTATTTGTTTGCTCATAATTATAGCAAAGGTGCGCCTCAGTCCAACTTTTCCTTAAAGGGGACCAAATGTAGGATATATAATTTTTTGTGGTTTATCTGTGGGCTATCCAGACCATTTTCAGTCAATTTTATACACAAAATAATGCTTAGATTAAAAAATATCCCCTTTCTAATTCTGCCAAATTTCACTTCCGTTCTAAACGACCGGTTTATGAATAATGAGGTCTGAAAGCCACGCCCTACAAAGACCTATTTACATTAACTACGCCCTCTGCAACAGCCAGTATCTCTAATATGTTGTTATTTTAAAATTAGCTCTTTTTTATTACTCATTTGACTTACTGTTAGTGCTAGTAGCTTAAGATAACTTACCAAAAGCCCTCTGCGCGCGCCGCCATTTGCAGCTCCTTTTTTTAGCATTAGCTCCGAGGCTAATGATAGCTTTTCCTCTCCGAGCGGGCGGTGTGCTCCGCTCGTTGCATGCGGCGCTTGTTGGAGCGTGCTTCAGTCCACACACAAAGTTCACAGAATGTCTCCAGTTAATTTATCCGCATGAGGCAACTTTTGACCGGACCCCCGGACGTCAAAAGTCAGTAGCTCCAGTCCCAACAACTCCCGCACGCAGATGGTGTCTTCGCCGGCGGTCTGCAAAACAAAAGGCTTAAAAAAAAAAAAAGGAAATCCGCGACCGTGACGCGAACCTGTGTCCTTCGGATGACGAGTCCAGTTCATTACCTCTGGGCCAACCGTGCAGTTGTGCAAAGACGGACTTTCATTGTATAAGAAATAATCACAACCACCTACATTTAGAACGCTGAAGTTTTGATTAGATTTTGATGAAGTGAAAGGTATTCTTAAAATAAATAAGTTGCTAATCTGAAAATATATCGATCAGTGGTGCTTGATGGCTCTTTTTTATTACTCATTACGCGAAGAGAGTGTGTGTGTGCACAGTTTTCTGCCGGCTTCGCGTTGGGAGCGATATTACACTAAAAATTGAACTAAAACGTAAAAATAACAATTATAAAGTATTATTATGTCGATGTATATTTCTAGTCTCACCCCGATTTCTCCGAAACAAAAGGCTTTAAAAAAAAGGGGGGGGAAAAAAAGATGCCATTGACGGGACGCGATCTCCGCTCTCCTGCGTGGCGGTCAAGTGTCGTAACCGCTCAACCAAACTGACAGTTGTGCAACAGTAGTCCTTCATCATATAAGAAACAAGTCCAAACCGCTAGAGTGTGTGTGCACAGTTTTAACGAGACAGAGTTCATTCAAACAAGGTAATAAAACATTCTGGTTTTACTCGAGATGTGCTGCATGGCTGGAGCAGGGCAAACCCCTAGCCCCCCATGGGCTAAATAAATGAATAAATGACCGCCAGGTCAGCTCCTAAACCGCTAGGCAACCGTGACATCTTTTATACTCAAGTGGGTGGAGCATCACCAGGGGTTGCTAGGTGAGGGGCTGGACTCAGGTTTGAGGTGATTGGCTACGGTTTGTGACATCACAAACCGCAGGAAGTGTGAAACGGAGCGTTTTTAATCACAGACAAATAAATCTACTTAGAGTAAATAAACCACTGGGTGCATTTTTTTGGCACAAGGACTGTTTTTTTATGAAGTAAATACCCAAAGTTTAGTAAAAAAACATTAAAAAGTGAATTTTGCATGTGTGGTCCCCTTTAATAAATGCACTTTGTCAAATCAGCTGTTTTTCAAAAGCCGATGCGCAGAAGTAGTTGAAGGTGAGGACTCGCTGTGCATTTCTTCAAAATTAAGATAACCACCTAAAAATAATTATTTGTTTGCTCGACTTTAAAGGTGCTATGTGTAACTTTCTGTAGAGTGCAGAACTTAGAAAAATTTTCAACAGGCAAAGCATTCTGATCCCTCCCCCTCAGAGCCATATCCCCCAGAGCCATATATGGCTCTGAGGGGGAGGCTCTGCTGAAATTCAAATTCAAGCTCTGTTTTTATTGGCTGATTCAAATTCAAGCTCTGTTTTTATTGGCTGGTTACAAACTCTGTTTTTATTGGCTGGTTAAGGACGGGTCACTCTGTGTTTTTAGTGTTTTTATAAATGCTGATAGAGAAGCAAGGGGACTATAGTTTTTTTCAGAGATTACTTTGTCTAACATCAGTCTGTCAGTAGATAGTGACAGAGTGAAGAAATATGTTAAAAATATATTGTTAGAAAAGTTACAGACTGCATTACAAAGTTACATAGTGCAGCTTTAAAGTCGAACTTTTACTTAATAAATGCACTACATTGGTAAAATTAGTTGCATTTCACCGGGACGGCACATTGAAATGAAGCTGATTTGACGGTTGCTCCAGGCGAGCTGGACGAAGGTGGGAGGCCGATTGTGTCATTAATAGCCACTTTTACCTATTACATGACACAACGGCATGCCATACTACTTGAGTGCCATCTAGCAGCTGAAAATGGTAGTGTTCAATATTTTCAGTCAAAAAGAATGAAAACGGTCATATCTCAGCCAAAAATTGGTTTATAAATATGGAAAAGAATCCATTAAACAAGTCGCTTCGACATATGTCACAGGGGTGTAAATTATGCAAAAAACTACGACTTAGAGGGCGAAAAATACGGTAGCTCTGGCTTCTGTTCTACTAGTTTATCGCCTCGTTGTTAATTATTTCAGCGACCTTTTTGTCTTGACTTAATACCAAGTAATTTGGGTAACAATTGTCTATATAAACAGTTTTTCATGAAAGTTAGTTAACAGATTTTGGCTGTTTTTTTGTTTGTTTTTTTGTTTGTTTGTTTGTTTTTTGCTGCATAATGTCCACGTCCTGTGAAATTTCTCAGATTCATCTTGCTACACAGGCTGCTTTAATGAAAACCTCAAAACTATGGTTAAAATTTGGACTTCTTGGTTTATGAAACAAATGAAAAGGTAAATACTACAAGAATCTGTGTTTGTCCATTTTCCGAAGGCCATTTCTCATGAGCAGTGACAAATTACATTATAAAGCCAAATTTATCGGCATTAAAACAAAACAAAAGTTTTGATGTTCTCGTGGTCTCAGTTAACTGCCTGATGACCTGAGGAGGAAGAAAAACTTCTCAAATATTTAATTTGAGAAGTTAAAAGAAGTATATACTCTCAAGTATGTACTTTGAGAAGTATTTTAAGTACATACTTGAAAGTATGGATTTAGATAGTTTACACTGAAAGGATGAAGGTGGAAAAGGGGGTCCATAGTCAACCATGGCCCAAGTAATTACTGCCAAGACTTTATTTATATGTTGTTTTCCCCATTTCTGAAATTCATTCTGTGCTCATGAAAGCGTCACATAAAGTTTGTCCTGATAATTTAACTAGGTCATTTTGCTAAGGGTGTTCCCAGATGTGTACATAAACTACAGCTGCCAATAAATTCTACAAGCCAGACGAAGTTTCATCCTGGCCACACAGAGAAATCAAGCGTATTAAGAATAAAGAAAAATTATCATCTTTGTTCTCTGCAGCTCCCCTTTGTGCTTCCTGTTGCTAATTTTTATGACCACCAGATAAGTGTAAGTATTAATTAAACGGAGCCGCATGGTAATTATATCTCAGAGAAACCTGTGCCAAAGCCCCGCAGCTCATCCTCCAGCGCCGGTTCTTCCTCGTGCACTTGGACTTATCACACGGCTAACACACTACCCTTATTATCTCATCCTGACCCAGTACATTCACCTACTTTGTAAAAACGCACGTGGATCCGAAGTCCAATAACAGAGACGTAATGAAAACTCAACATTTTGGGGGCTAGCCTTTGTTGACTCGTGTGTGCGCTTGGGATCTCTTCCGGTGAAACCACGCGGAAGCAGATGAAATTAGAGTGAATATTATGGAAGGAAACTAGAAATAGATGCAGCTCATGAAATCCATCTTGGCCTCGTAATAACTTCACAATCACTGATTGTTGCTGAAGTTGGTTATGGGGGTGAGCGGGGAGCCTTTGGCCTGATGAAATTACCGTGACATAAAAATCCATCACAAGCAGCTTTATGTGCCCGAGTGCTCACAAATCCAGCAGAAAGACAACAATCTGTCCGCTCATTTGCGAGAGCCCACCCTACCAGAAAGAGAAAAGGACAGGCGGGAAAATAATAACAGAATGGACAACGAGAAGCTCTGCCAGGATCTTGGTGTTATGAGTCGAGCTTATTATAAACCACAGTGGAAAACAAATATGCACAGCGCCTGCCCCCAGCAGAAAACACAATAAAATATGGTGTGAAAGACAGCGCAATGAAGGAGGGAGACCAGACGGCATGCTGCTAATTTAATAGGCGGAGTACGGCTGGCTTTGCAATTCCATTATGTCGCGTCATCTGTCCTGTGGAGGTCGGACCGGCTCCTTGGGGAAGGTCAAGGCACATGACGGGAAAACTCACCATCCCGGTAGGTCCGAAGCTGATGAGCAAGCTTTCACTTTCAGACGTCTCTTGTCGTTTGACAGTTCAACATGACTTATGAGGTCTTAAAGTGGAACAGCTCAGATGAAGTATTATTATGGATAAAAATAGCTCTACAAACATAAAATGTGTTTTAACACTATCTCTTGAACCACTTTAGTAACGATTACTTGAAAATTAGGCCCTGTTTACACAGACACGGTGGGGGGAAACGGAGGTTTTGGGCATGTTAATTAGAGGAAAAAGATTTGCGTTGACACGGGCGAATTCTGTGTGTACGACTCCCCCCCGCCCTCATGAATCCACCAAAGTTACCATGCCGGGCCATTAGATGGCGCTGTGAATTTTTGAACCTTCACTAATGCGCATGCGTGCTGCCTCGTCTGTTTTCCTCTGGGGCTAAAAGTTCACCTAAAAACAAGTTGTTGTCAACAAGTTAACAACAAGTTAAAGCTGGAATTTGGATAAGAGTCGACAGATTTCACGCCAAGCGGGACCCGCTTCATCTAACAAGCTCCACACCAGTCGCTGAGCGGACCAGAACCGAGTGACGATGGCGGACTTTAGTCCGTGATAAACAGCTGATTTACAGCAGGTAAATCAACGTTCTTAATAATGTTTGCTTGTGTTTACTTCCATCACACAACAACCAACCGAGTTTTTATTTTAATTTTTTTCCTGCGAGGTCGAGGAGCTGTCCTTTTACCAAGCGGACTGGTTCTGATGGGACTATCCACCAGGATGAAAACAGAGCAGAGTCCAGTTCATAACAGTTCGGTTAACATGTTTTTAATAGTGTTCAGTTTAATTATCAGTGTTTGTGACATACAGTTTGTGGTGTTGAATAAATAAATACAAAATAAACCTGGTGTCTTCATTTTCAACTTTAATAACACGCAACATGTTACGCATCATTTAAATGACGTAACGAGTCCAGATAGCTTCATTTAGCTCAGATAACGTTATATATATCTCCCACGCTAACATAAATAGTGTTTATTATTGTTAAACTGTTATTATTTAGCAGATAGGATGTTCTAGTGCAGCGCGACGTGTGTAATATCTGCCTGCCTTGTTCAATTAACAGTGATATTAGAAATGGAGCAGACTGGAGTCTCTTCTAACACAGATGCAGGTAATTCAGGTGTAGATTAATTAAATATGAGAATCAAAATATATTCCATCAGCTGTAGTTCAAAAAGCGGTGCGTGTCCAGTCCACCGCAATTGTTGTTGTTAGAAATGCCGGCTGCACGCGCGCGCTTGTGGCTCAAACAAAAGCTTAGCGGGAGATGTTTATGTAAATGGTAAATGGTAAATGGAGCTTATTTATATAGCGCTTTCCAGCCCCCTGTGAGGAGCCCCAAAGCGCTTTACAATACCAGCCATCCACCCATTCATTCACACATTCATACACGTTATCAACGGGGGGTGATTTAAGAGTTTATTAATGTTTTTCTGACTAAATGTTTATCAATTTTTATGTTAAGAGTTAATGCTTAATGCAACACTTGTGAGAGAAAACATTTTAGTTTAGTGTCAAGATGTATTCATTAAAGCCTTGTGGGGGGTTTTGTGTGGCTTTGCTTCAAAGGCCCGGAGTTTCTTTGAAGGACAAAAAGGGCCCATCCTTCTTGGAAGAACTAGTCTTTGATGAATGGTTACACATCACCCATCTCACTTCAAGCCTTGCAGTTCTCCTGAAAAGGGAGTGAAGTTGTTGTGTTCAGTTGAGGGCAAACTGACCCGTGCCTAGCACCGCTTTGCTCTTAAAAAACATGTTTTTGTTCAGATGAGAGTGAAGTCAGACTTCTTTACAAAGACACACACACCCACACATGCACGCATACATGCACACACGCACACACACGCACACACGGCAAGGTATAAAACGGTTACAGCGCACTTAGAGTCTTGGGAGTCAACCGTGGGTTCTGATCCAAACGCCCGGTATGCATTGATGACCATATCTCCCGCCGAACAGTGCGGCTCCCCTGTTTCAGTGTCAAAAGGTGAGGGATAATGTAATTTGTTACACATCAATGCCTTGTGTGTGTTATGTTGTTAGTACTGTGGCGAGATTAAACAGACACTTTGAGCTTAGCAGGAAAATTGTTTGTATGTTTGACTTGTATATGTTTTTCCTTTTTCTGTCACAGACTTCTTTAATAAATTCATTATTTTTAATTAAGTCTATGTGTGAGTTTTTCTAAACAAGTGTGTGTGCCTACCCTTCACAAACTTGACAAATGATTTAAAATATGATAAAACATTAACCATTTGGGTTGATCTGAAATATCATAAAACAGGGGGTCAGCAAAAAACCTCCACTCTGAAGGGTGAGTTCAGAAACCTTCGGATTCAAAGAGGGGGCCACTGGTGTCGTGTAAACGATCAGCAGAACCGCAGAGAGAAAGGAGTGGTTTCACTCAAAATACGCGCCGTGTAAACGGCCCCTTAAAGTTAATGAAAGAAGACTGGCCAGCTGACTGAAGACTTGGGCCAATTTTTACAAATAACCCGCATGCTCCATACGCCAACAATTAAAACAGGTATAGTGGGCCGCTGCTATGGTGCAAGGGTTAAGAGTGCTGCCCATGTTCGAGGCTAGTCCTCATAGCAGCGGTCGCGGGTACGAGTCCCAGTCCCAACAACCTCTCCGCAATTTCTTCCCCCCCTCTCCCACCCTGCTTCACCCCCACTCTTCACAACAAAAATAGGCCACTAGAGCCTCAAAAATGAAAAAAATAATAATAATAATAATAATAAGACGGGTGTAAAAGGGCTATTCCACCGCCGGTACACACCCCCACTCAGCCCGGTTTATGGGACCACCTTGTTTGAGGTTCCCAGCGAACTTCTCTTAAGTCTTGATTTTGACGTTATCAGACAGCAGCTGTTGATTGGCCAGAGGAGCTACATCACTGGACGACCAGCCCAGCAAGACTGCAAACTACATCTGAACTTCCTCTCTGATCGTGTTGATGGATGGCGCCACAAGAAATGAGCGCATTTACAAAGAGATATCAGAGATGATGGTGCAGCACGATACTGTCCACTTTGCATTGACGATCCTGTCCATAGAGCAGGGGAACAAGCCTCAGTGGATCACCTCCACCTGAGATGAACCGATAAGGCTCTTACACAGCTATTTCTTGACAGAGTCCGAGTGAAGTTGATTGGTCAAATATTTTGATAACTCTCTTCTTTGTCTTCTTTCAGCTGCTCCCTAAGGGACTGAACTGGCATGAAACATACAAATGTTTAATGCTGGAAGTCCTTCCTGACTAAAGCTTTGCGCGAACCTGCAGCCTCAGGATTGTGAGATCAAGATACTGACCACCAAGCTACCAGAGCCCATTTTCATTTAATATCAGCCTTATTGTCTTTTATTTCCTATAATCTGGCAGTGTAATCCCTGATCTGTTGTCTTGTTTCCCAATTACCACAGCTCTCCTGTGTCACTCGTGGTTTCCAGTACTCTATACGATCTTTATCCTGGTCCTGTTTGGTTCTCATGTCAGGTTTTTGATGCCATGCCTGTCACGCTGAGCTGATCATTTTTTTATATTCAGGCTCACTGGAGTCCTTGCGGCTGCAGCACATTTTGTTTTATTATTAAAAGCGTAGTTTTCTTTGCCTACAGAGCCTGCACCAGGATGTCCTGCTGCACAAAACACCAGCACAGAGGCTCCATGCAAGGCAGTAACACTAATTAGCAAACTGTTTGTGAAGGAGTTGTGTTAATTTATATTTAATTGTAAAATATATGATAAAATGGAAGGGGTCACAAAAAAGTAAGCTTTTAGATATTTATCTCCATCTTGTGCAGTCATACACATTTATACTATATATTGTAGAATCACTGAAGAGTAATGTTTCTGTTGTCATTACAGTGGTTTACTTATTTTACCACATTGTAGTGTGTAACCACCGTATAAGAATACAGAAATGTATAAGAACGTCAACATATGAAAGCCTACAT
This sequence comes from Garcialebias charrua, assembly GCA_038048925.1. Taxonomy (NCBI): domain Eukaryota; kingdom Metazoa; phylum Chordata; class Actinopteri; order Cyprinodontiformes; family Rivulidae; genus Garcialebias; species Garcialebias charrua. The sequence continues at coordinate 84,335 of JBBPBX010000208.1, read as the reverse complement.
TTTAATGACTGTAGCCAAAACTCTCCACACTACCATCATAAAAACAACAACAAAAAGAAATTGAACAGTTATGTTCATTATATTAATGATAACATTTTTAATGTAAGCAAATGTAATAATACCTAAAAATACATTGTTTAAAGCATTTGAGTGCAAAAAATACAAATAAAAATTCTTCAAAGAAAAAATTTGTCAGCCTTATCTTAACCTATTTCACATTCTTGCAATCATCCATCCATTTTCTTCCACTTATCCGGAATCAGGTCGTGAGGCAAGCAGGGAGAGCCCAGACACCCTGCGGAGAAAACTCATTTCAGCCACTTGTATCCGTGATCTCGTTCTTTCGGCCACAACCCAAAGCTCATGACCATAGATGAGGGTTTGACTCAGCTCTCTCTTCACCACGGCAGACCGGTACAGCACCCGCTTCACTGCCAACACTGCACCTATCTGCCTATCGATCTCACGTTCCATTTTTCCCTCATTCATGAACAAGATCCCAAGAAAATAATCTGCAAAAAACAGAGAAGCGATCCTAAAGTCACCAAAACGGATCCCCTCAAAGTCAAGTCAAAAGTCAAAGTCAACTTTATTGTCAGAACTGCAATATGTACAGGACATACACAGGATTGAAATTGCGTTTCTCTCAGTCCCTCGGTGCAACAGTAACCATTTAAACACTAAAACACTGAAACATTTAATAAACATAAGCATAAAATAGTAAAAGTGTAACACTGTCCTGAGTTTTTGCATAGTAGTATAAAAGTATGAAAATTTACACCAACACTAAAACACTAAACATTTAATGAACATAAGCATAAAATGAAATAATAAAAGTGTAATACTGTCCTGAGTTTTTGCATAGTAGTATAAAAAGTATAAAAAGTATATCTATAAAATAAACTGAAGGTTCTAGCATTGACATTTGCAAAGAGTGGCAAAGCAGCATATGAGTTAATGTACACAGTATATGTATGAGGTAGTTGATGTTGGTATAGAGGCAAAGTGGCATATGCAGTAAGGCACATAAGGCACATCCTTAAATAAGGCTAGTCGGAGAATACTGTATATGTATCAGCAGTAGTGTAGATATAAAAGTAGTGTAAATGTAAACAGTAGTAATAAATGTAAACAGTAGTAATAAATGTAAACAGTGAATGTAAACAGTAGTATGACTATAGGCAGTAATGTAATACAAACATTAGTGCAAATATGAGAAGTAGTGCAAACTGAATGAGCACATGACCGAGAGTTTAGTGAATAACCCGTTTGATGACACAGAGTCCAGTGTTAAAATCTTTGTGTTGTGTGGTAATGTGTGAGAAAGTTTTTGTGTTAAGGCAGTTCAAATGGGAGGGGAGGCAGAGCAGGCAGAGTGTTTAGCATCCTGACTGCCTGATGAACAGAGCTGTCTCTCAGTCTGCTGGTTCGAGCCTGGAGACTCCTCAGTCTCCTCCCTGATGGCAGCAGTCTGAAGCAGCTGTGTAGTGGGTGTGTGGGATCACCTGCCATGCAGTGGGCTTTCCGAGTGAGGCGGTTGCTGTGTAAGTCCTGCAGTGAGGGGAAGGAGGTGCCGACGATCTTCTCAGCTGCTCTCACGATGCGCTGGAGGCTCTTGCGGCAGGATGCAGTACATGCACCAAACCACACAGTGATGCAGCTGGTCAGGACACTTTCTATGGCACCTCTGTAGAAGGTGCACATGATGGGGGTTGAAGCTCCAGCCCTTTTCAGCTTGCGGAGAAAGTAGAGACGCTGGTGAGCCTTCTTGGCCAGTGATGCAGTGTTCCTGCTCCAGGACAGGTCCTCTGAGACATGCACTCCCAGGAACTTGGTGCTGTCTACTCTCTCCACTGCGGTGCTGTTGATGGTCAGAGGGGCATGTTGGGCATCCCTCTTCCTGAAGTCCACAACAATCTCCTTTGTCTTCTCCACGTTGAGAGTGAGATTGTTGTGTCCGCACCACAAGGCCAGGCGGCTCACCTCGTTCCTGTAGTCCGTCTCATCGTTGTTGCTGATGAGACCCACCACTGTTGTGTCGTCCGCAAACTTGATGAAGTGGTTGGAGCTGTATGATGGTGTGCAGTCGTGTGTTAGCAGGGTGAATAGAAGGGGGCTCAGCACACATCCTTGTGGGGCCCCTGTGTTCAATGTGATGGTGCTAGATGTGTTACTCCCGACCCGTACTGTCTGTGGTCTCCCGGTCAGGAAGTCTAGCAGCCAGTTACACATTGAGGTGTTCAGCCCCAGACTGTCCAGTTTAAGGATGAGCTGTTGGGGGATGATGGTGTTGAATGCCGAGCTGAAGTCGATGAACAGCATAGAAATTCTGTCCATAAAAGTTATGAACAGAATCGGTAACAAAGAGCAACCTTGGCGGAGTCCAACTCTCACCAGGAATGAGCCTGACTTACTACCTGCAATGCGGACCAAGCTCTGACACCGGTCGTACAGGGACCTAACAGCCCGTATCAAAGGGCCTGGTACCCCATACTCCCGGAGTACCCTCCACAGGGCCCCCCGAGGGACATGGTCGAACGCCTTCTCCAAGTCCACAAAGCACATGTAAACTGGTTGGGCAAACTCCCATGTACCCTCCAAGACCCTGCTGAGGGTGTAGAGCTGGTCCAGTGTTCCACGACCAGCACGAAAACCACACTGCTCCTCCTGAATCCGAGGTTCGACTATCCGACAGACCCTCCTCTCCAGAACCCCTGAATAGACCTTACCAGGGAGGCTTAAGAGTGTGATCCCCCTATAGTTGGAACACACTCTACGTCCCCCTTTTTGAATAGGGGAACCACCACCCCAGTCTGCCAATCCAAGGGAACTGCCCCCGGTGTCCACGTAATATTGCAGAGTCGTGTAAGCCAACACAACCCCACAACATCTTGCAATCAATTAGTTCCCATTAATGTTATTGACAAGTGACGTCAAAAAAAAAAGGGTGATCAGCATACAGGTGTTCTGAGATTTAATGGTTATTCTTGTTATTTCTTATATGTATTTTCTATTTAAACTTTGATTTAAAATTGCAGTTGAAAACAGGTGGTGGAAGGGTGAATTTTTTCTAAACAAAAACATAACAATCAAAGTTGTGCTGAGATACTTGTTTAAAAATGTCGCATTAACTCTTAAAGTCAAGCTTGTTTGTCCGTTAGTAAAATATCTCAGTAACAACTGGAAGCATTTCAATGAAACTTTCATAGAACAATCATGGTATATGTATCTATGACTTTTTGGAGGCAATCCAATTCAAGATGATTGCCACAGCTAATAGTTACTAACTGACACAAAATGTCTTTAACTTGGTCAGTTTTACAAATGTTGAGCTAAAATTTGATGTGGTAGTAGCTGAGAGTCATTCACAACACATACTCTGGGCTTGTCATCTGGCAATATAGCATGATTGTGCATCACACAATGCAATCAACTAGTAACATAATTATGTCTGTATCAGCAGGCTATTGCAGTATAGTTTTTTTGCAAAGTTTTGTGCAAAGTTTCCTTTTATATGAGGTTAAGAAATATTTTTTTTAATGAACTCAGATTGGAGCAGCATGCATTTCTGCACACAAAAGCAGTGAAGAAAGGCTTTCGTTGTGCTCCACTCAGAGCCGAGTAGTCGGGTCTGGTCCGTGGGAGAGCAGAGTGATATGGGTTCAGTCATTATGGGCTGCACCGCCTTTTGTTCCTCAGGTGCAGTTTTAGAAATGGAACCATATTTCACTGCTGCTCGCTCACACTTGCAGCTAATTATAGCCCTTTTCTTTTCACCCAAAAAAAAGTAGGAAGTACAGACACCTGATTGAATTTTAGATTCAAATTAGATTAAGGAGGGTAATTATTAAACCACAGGGATGATTCATGTTAAATTGAGGCCGTTGCAACCAGAGTTTGAAAACTGTTTCTTGCAGAAGTGTTTGTTAAAAAATAGCCAGTTTTCTTTGTTTTCGGTTTTCCCCTAAGGCTGCACAGAGATGTTTAGTGGGAGTGCAAATTGCCTCCTCTGCACCGTCGAAAAACAACGGCCCACGGAGGAGGCGTGAAAAGAATGCATGCAGCTGCTCTTTTTAAAAAAAAAAACAGCCCAATATGATACTACAACCATCAAAGTAAGTTATGATTTGAAAAACACACCGATCATTGTCACCACTGATGAACACAGAGTGTGCAGTAGTCCCTCTGTACTTTGCGGTTTGACTTTTGCAGACTCGCTGTTTTTTCAACGTAAGATTGTACAAGACACATGATTTGGCTGATTGATGGAAGGCGACCAACCAGCGTTGTGCTCTGTATCCCAGGTGCTGATTGGCTCAGTAACCATAGCATCAGTCTGTCTACTCTTTCGCTGTACTCTTTTACAGAGTTTAGAACATTGCAAATGTGTGGGAAGGGTTCATTAAGATT
>JBBPBX010000208.1:56177-75057 GCA_038048925.1 Garcialebias charrua | reverse complement strand
TTAACCATAATACATATTTGGTGAAAGTTTCATAGCAAAAACTAAAAAGAACAAGAAATAAAACCCGTTTCTGCTTCGGATTCAAACTTTCATCCAGAATTTTGGACATTGGGACAACTCTTTAAAGTTCTGCATGAACTTTTATTTTAAGGGTCACAATTGTTTGTTTGTTTGTTTGTTTGTTTGTTTGTTTTTTGGCCACTGTTGCTCTGTGTGTCATTAGTTTGGGAACTGAAGACAACAGGGTCAACATATTTACAGGTTGGGTTATGCCAGGGGTCTGCAACCTGCGGCTCTGGAGCCACATACGGCTCTTTGGTCCCTCTGCAACGGCTCTGTCAAGCTTTGACCACAACTAACATTAAACTGAATTTTATAGGATGTTGTACCCACAACAAAAATTTACCAGCTTTAGCAGTTTTCATTTCCTTTACAAATGTGTGTATACTAGTAATAATACAGAGTAAATTATACTCACTTTATCTTTACTATTTCTTCCAAGTAGGATACTCAATTTCTCCACAATAAAAAGTATTAAAAAATAAGCCTGCACAGTTCATTGTTTTTCTTTTTGTTATTTCTTTAATTGGCAAGTAAATAAATAAATTCTTGCGACCTGGATTTGGGCACCACCACCCCTGCAACCTGAAAAGGAAAAAAAACAGGAAAGATGGATGGGTGGCTGGACGGATGGATGGATGGATAAATGGATTTTTTTTCTGGATTTTCTTTTGTCTCAAAATGTAAAAATATCAACAAATGTCTGTCGGTCTGTCGTGGTGAAGAGAGAGCTGAGTCAAAAGGCAAAGCTCTCAATTTACCGATCGATCTACGTTCCCACCCTCATCTATGGTCATGAGCTTTGGGTTGTGACCGAAAGAACAAGATCTCGGATACAAGCGGCTGAAATGAGTTTTCTCCGCAGGGTGGCTGGACTCTCCCTTAGAGATAGGGTGAGAAGCTCAGTCATCCGGGAGGGACTCGGAGTAGAGCCGCTGCTTCTCCACATCGAGAGGAGCCAGTTGAGGTGGCTCGGGCATCTGGTTAGGATGCCTCCTGGACGCCTCCCTGGTGAGGTGTTCCGGGCATGTCCCACCGGGAGGAGACCCAGAGGAAGACCCAGGACACGCTGGAGGGACTATGTTTCTCGGCTGGCCTGGGAACGCCTTGGGATTCCCCCGGAGGAGCTGCTCCAAGTGGCTGGGGAGAGGGAAGTCTGGGCCTCCCTACTTAGGCTGCTACCCCCGCGACCCGACCCCGGATAAGCGGAAGAAGATGGATGGATGGATGGATGGATCAACAAATGTTAACAAACACTGGATATTTTTCAGTTTTATAATTTCACACCTACTGGTCAGGAAAGCCCCCTCTAACAGACTTGAAGTGGCCCATGGGCCACCATAATGACAGTTAGGTTTTGTGGCTCTGGACACGTTCAGTGCAGGAAAAGGAGAAATGGCTCTTCTGATCCTAAAGGTTGCAGACTGCACAGATGATCCCTCAGCAGATCTTACCACTCGAGTTCTTTCCACAGATGAGGTGCTGGTGGGGCTGCAGCAGACCCCACAGCTCCGAGTCCCCGCTGATGGCCTGCTCCACGGACTCCACGCTGACCTTGGGCACCCCGTCCTGCCTCTCCACGAGCGCGCTGCGCACCACGCGCCCGAACACCTCCCGGAACAGGCTCTCCGCGCACGCCGTCAGGTAGATGGCCGCGTGCTCGTGGATCCTGAGCGCCACGCGGCTGTCCACCATCCACCTGAAGAAGCGGCCCACGGAGAAGACCAAGCCGCAGCGCGCGGACTTGCCGCGGCTGAGCTTGTCGGCCGTGCTCATGCTGTAGAGGGAGAGCGCGTGGAGCGCCGCCGTGGTGCAGTTCACGGACACGGTCCACGAGAGCACCACCTTCATGGCGCTCTGCACCTCGTGCTTGGTGCACTTGGCGCAGCGCAGTGAGAGGCGCTGCGCCTCGCGCGCCACCCTCACCAGAGCGCGGCTCACGAGCGCCGACAGCCGCGCCAGCACCTCCGGCGGAGGAGGCTCCGCCACCACCAGCAGCAGCTCCTGGTCTCTCCTCAGTGCGCCCTGCACCTCCTCCAGGCTCCACGGCACCTCCTCCAGCTCGGGCAGCTTGTGTCCCGCCGCGCACTCCAGGATGTCCGCGTCCTCCACCAGCACGGTGTTGACGGTGTCCAGGCTGTTGTGTCTGCTGTGCATGGACTCCGTCAGATGCCACACTCCATGCGGGACGGACGCGTGCGTGTCGGAGCAGCAGAGCGACACGCTGGACGAGCGCACAGAGTCCGCGGCGCCACCATACCCGGAGTCGAGCGTCAGATCCTCCAGCGTCCTCACCACGGGCTTATTGCCTGCCATGACCGCGCAGCATGTTGGGGACCCTCACGCACCCCCAGATGAACGCGCGCTCTGATGTGGCTCTCATGTGCCGCAAGATGTGAGCGCGCGCACTTTAGATTGTGCAGGGGGGTGTCCACAAGTTGAGCAGCCGGAGCGCACAGAGCTCCCCGCAACAAGGCAGGCTCTGATGGAGAGAGGAGGAGCCAGGAGGCACGGGGAGTATCCAGCAGCCAATCAGAGAAGACTGCAGCTCTGACGCGCGCACCAGCTCACCTGTGCCGGCCGCACCTGATGCAGCTCAACGTTCCTGTATTTGCCAAGTCCGCTTAGAGCAAGCTACTTGTTTTTCTACCATGCTTATGTTTTTGCTTTTTTTTTTNTTTGGCTTGTTCTTAACGTTCAGTCGATTATATCGGCTTGTTTTTAACGTTCTGACTTTTTTGCTTGTTTTTTACGTTTTGGTCACTTGTTTTTGGCTTGTTTTAAACGTTACCCAGCCAGCATGCACAGGTGGGCCCCATATGGATATGTGCAAAAAACATGGGTCCCAAAAGGTTTTGTCCACGGTTTCCATGGTAGCCCCACGTGGAAATGCCCAGATAGATTTTAATGGGCCCTGACTGGGTTTTCAGTGGGACCCATATGTTTAACTTAAATGAGACCCATTTGTGTGTACCTTGAAGAATATCTATCTGGGACTAAACTGGGTCCCTACTGGGCTAAAAATATGGGTAATAAGTGGGTTTGTCCACGGTTTCCATGGTGGCCCCACATGGAAATGCCCAGATAGATTTTAATGGGCCCTGACTGGGTTTTCAGTGGGACCCATATGTTTAACTTAAATGAGACCCATGTGTGTACCTTGAAGAATATCTACCTGGGACTAAACTGGGTCCCTACTGGGCTAAAAATATGGGTAATATAAGAGGGTTTGTCCACGGTTTCCATGGTGGCCCCACATGGGTTTGCCTAGATAGATTTTAATGGGCCCTGACTGGGCTTTCAGTGGTTCCCAGATGGTTAACTTGCATGAGGCCCATGTAAAACCTGTATGTGTACTTTCAAGGATATTTTCCTGGGTGTTAATGTTGTCCCAGCTGGGCTAGAATATGGGCAACAAGTGAGTTTATTTGCAGTTTCCATGGTGGCCCCACATGGGTTTACCCATACATTTTTAAGGCACTGACTGGGTTTTCAGTGAGACACAGATTGTTAACTTACATGAGGCCCATTAAAGACCCACATGTGTTCTTACCAGCATAATTTATGTATTGGATTATCCGATCCAACCTGCCGATGTTTCTGATCCTTGAACTATGTCAGAGAGCAGATATATTGCACCATACTCTGTGACTTCTGTCTTAACATTGTGTGAGTTAAACCCAAAGAAGACACTCTGGGCCTCACAACAGATAATACCCAAACTTTAACAAGAGGCAGGTCTGTAACACAGACGTCCTTCTGACTCATGGTGCAGCCCGGAACACTAAAATACTGCTAAACATTATGGGAAATCAACACAGCACTCCCCATTTTTTAGTTTCGTTTTTGATTGTGGCACTATGAGTTGTAATTCTTGTTGGCTTTGATCAACAGATACAGATTTAAACTATAATTGAACACTAATATACCGCTAAGCATGATGGGAAATCAACACAGTTCACTCCCCGTTTTTTAGTTTAGTTTTTGATTGTGGCACTATGAGTTGTAATTCTTGTTGGTTTTGATCAACAGATACAGATTTAAACTATACATTGAATTTATAAATGTAAATTCAATGTATAGTTTAAATCTGTATCTGTTGATCCCACATTTATACCACTTGGGATAAATACAGTTAGCCCACATGGGCTTCCCATGCTGGGCACATTACTGTATACTAAAATCACATGGGTCCTATATACTGATGCACATATCTGTCCCATTCCCAGTTAGCCCACATAAAAATGAGCTGGGGCCTATATATACATGCCCAGGTTGAAGCCATGTAAGGTCATCCCACATTTAGCCCACTTGGGGTAAATACAGTTAGCCCATAAGGGCTTCCCATGCTGGGCCCATTATACTAAAACCACATGGGTCGCATATAATAATGCCCATTTCTGTCCCATTCCCAGTTAGCCCACATACAATTGAACTGGGGCCTGTATATCTATGCCCAGGTTCAACCCATGTAAGGTCAGCCCACACTTATCTCAATTGGGGTAAATAAAGTTAGCCCACACGTGCTTCCCATGCTGGACCCATTATACAGAAACCACATGGGTCCCATATAATATTGCCTATTTCTGTCCCATTCCCAGTTAGCCCACATAAAAATGAACTGGGGCCTGTATATACATGCCCAGGTTGAAGCCATGTAAGATCATCCACATTTAGCCCACTTGGGGTAAATACAGTTAGCCCATAAGGGCTTCCCATGCTGGGCCCATTATACTAAAACCACATGGGTCCCATATAATAATGTCCATTTCTATCCCATTCGCAGTTATCCCACATAAACACTAACTGGGATCTATGCATTCATGCCCAGGTTCAGCCATGTAAGGTCAGCCCACTCTTATACCACTTGGGGTAAATACAGTCAGCCCACATGGGCTTCCCATGCAGGGCCCATTATACTAAAACCACATGGGTCCCATATAATATTGCCCATTTCTGTCCATTCCCAGTTAGCCCACATAAAAATGAACTGGGGCCTGTATATACATGCCCAGGTTGAAGCCATGTAAGGTCATCCCACATTTAGAGATAAATATAGAGGGGCTTAGTCCAAGTGTAGACAAACTGTCTACACTTGGACTAAGCCCCTCTATTTGTAACTGGGTACTAGACTTCTTAACTGACAGACCACAGTCCGTGAAGATCCACAACTTCTCCTCCTCCACCATAACCCTCAGCACTGGCTCTCCTCAGGGATGTGTGCTGAGCCCCCTTCTGTTCACTCTGCTCACATATGATTGTACAGCCACACTTCCAGGCTGTCATATTGTTAAGTTTGCAGATGATACAGCGGTGGTGGGATGCATCACAAACAATGATGAGTCCAGCTACAGACAGGAGGTGGAACACCTGGAGAGCTGGTGCAAAGAGAATAATCTTCACATGAATGTGAAGAAGACAAAGGAGATGATTGTGGACTTCAGAAGGAACAAACACACCCATGCCCCACTGAAAATAGGTGGGTCTGCAGTGGAAGTGGTCTCCAGCTACAAATACTTGGGTGTACACATGAATGATAACCTCAGCTGGAGCAACAACACCACCAGCCTGATCAAGAAAGGTCATCAGAGACTCTACTTCCTCAGACGGCTGAGACGAGCTGGTCTGAGCAGCCCAGTCCTCACCTCCTTCTACAGGTGTGCAGTGGAGAGCATCCTGTGCTCCAGCATCAACGTGTGGCATGGAGGCTGCACAGTTGAAGAGAGGAAAGCTCTGCAGAGAGTGGTGAAGGCTGCACAGAAGTCTGTTGGAGTCAGTCTCCCCACCATCACAGACATTTACACCTCCAGATGCAGGAAAAGAGCCACCTGCATCATGAAAGACCTCACTCATCCAGCACACTCACTCTTTGCCCCACTCCCCTCAGGACGGAGGTTGAGGAGCATCAAGTGTAGAACCACTAGACTGAGGAACAGCTTCTACCCTGAGGCTGTTAGACTCATGAATAAATAAAAATAAAATAAAAAATAAACACTGCAAAATATCACATCATACTGATGCTGATCTGTTTTCTTGTTGCTGTGTTCATCTGTGTTCATCTGTGACCATCTGCTCATACAAACTCATGTTCGTGCTGCTGTTTATTCCCACTATATTAGGCTTAGTGTATTACTAGTTGATGTTTTTCTTAGTTAGTTCTAGATGTTATTACTGTTTTTCTCTTTCATTTGTTGTTGGATGTAACTGGGACCTCGTGTACATAATCTCGTTTTCATCACATGTACCACATGCGGTGCAAATGACAATAAAGACTCTCTGACTCTCTGACTCTCTATATGCATGCCCAGGTTGAAGCCATGTAAGGTCATCCCACATTTAGCCCACTTGGGGTAAATACAGTTAGCCCATAAGGGCTTCCCATGCTGGGCCCATTGTACTAAAACCACATGGGTCACATATAATGATGTCCATTTCTGTCCCATTCGCAGTTATCCCACATAAACACGAACTGGGACCTTTATATTCATGCCCAGGTTCAACCCATGTAAGGTCAGCCCACTCTTATACCACTGAAGGCCGAGATACACTCGAGCGTCCTCACGGTACGCCTATACGCAGCGTACGTACGCCAAGGCAAAAGCGTAGCCCCTCAGGGCATGTACGCGCAAAGCTTTTTTTTTACTACGCGTGCGCGATACGCGTGCGCGATACGCGGTGTCTGACCATAAACTTCCCGGCGCCGGACTGTTTTGTATGTTACACAAATGAAATAAATTCCCCTTCTTTATCGCTGATCGGGCCTTTTCTTTTGTTTTTTTGCCTAAAGTCAAGTAACCGCTTCTTCCTCCGTTCACTCGATGATTGAAATGAATGAATTCAGGTCCTACCTGGGTGCGCGATGTTTTAAATATTCCCTGGTGGGCTGTGTGCTGCAGGAAAAGCGCTCCCTGTTATTATTTTTATTTCTGAGAGAACTTTTTATAACATATATAGTAGAAACACCGTATCAGAACACCGCAGAAGTCCAGCGAGCTGCTCATGATGCATTCTCAAGGTTTCACTTTCAGCTGACTGAACGCTGTCAATCAATTCAGTAGGCGTGTCAGCAAGTGACCAATCAGCGAGCTCAGTTGAGTCCCCTCCGTGTGCAGCAGCTCATATTACAACAAGGAGAACGTGAGCTGAAGTATAGCAGCAAAAACATACGCACAAAATACACGCGTATACGCGCGTATACGCGCGTATACGAAGGACGCTTCAGTGTATCTCGGGCTTTAGGGTAAATACAGTCTGCCCACATGAGCTTCCCATGCAGGGCCCATTATACTAAAACCACATGGGTCCCATATAAAATTGTTCATTTCTGTCCCATTGCCAGTAAGCCCACATTAATGCTGTACATGTAGGACCCATATATTTAACCCAACAGGGCCAACAAAATGGGTTCCTTTATAGAATAACCATATGGGTCTCATGTAGTTAGCCCAGATAAATCCCATGCCCACTCATTACCCAACTAGCCCACAATAACCCCATGTGGAGACCATGCTGGCTGGGTATCTGACTTTTTTGCTTGTTTTTAGTCGCTTGTTTTGCTTGTTTTTTAGTTTAGCCAGTTTTGGCTTGTTTTTAACGTTTAGTTGATTGCTTTGGCTTGTTTTTTTAACGTTGTGTCGCATTTTGCGTATTTTTTATGCTTAGTCGTGTATTTTGCTTGCTTTTTAGCCGTTTTGGCATGTTTTTAAGTTTTGTCGCTTGTTCTGGCTTGTTTTTAACGTTTGTCCTGTTTTTTTTTTTTGTGGCTTGTTTGCAACGTTTAGTTGATTGCTTTGGCTTGTTTCTAACGTTTGTGATGCTTTTTACTAGTTTTTTTTTTACGCTTAGTCGCTTGTTTTCTTGGTTGTTGTTTTTTACGTTTAATCGTTTTTGGCTTGTTTTTAACCTTGCTTATTTTGGCTTGTTTTTGTATAAATATGCTAAATGTATTTTTATTTTTTAGAATGGATATGTTCTTAAAAGTGTTTAGCATAATTTTGCTGTTTATTAGTAATGCCATAATAAATGTATGTTTATACTGTTTAAAAACGGCATGGGTTGCCAGCTGGGCTTGTTTTGGGCTTGTTTTCATAGAGCCAGCCGCTTGTTTTTGTCACGAGATCTGGCAACACTGGGTAGCTGCAGGAGGACAGGAAGACAGAACCCCCCTGAGAAGTGTTGAGCAGAAGAAAGACACACGTCAAGTTCTAAACAGGCTGAATAACCTGCAGCCGCAATGCAGGGGGTCATGTTTGAGTTTGTCTGTTAGCAAAATATCTCGTGAACTACTCGACAGATGTGGATGAAACGCTCAGAGAGTAATCCATGGATGCATATCTCTGCTGGTTACTGTTAGCAGTCAATTTCATCACCAAATACAGCCACAGCTCAGTCAGTTTTGTAGATATGAGGTTCCAATTTGGTGTGGTAGTAGCTGAGACTGATCCACAACATGTTTCTTGAGTGCTAACAGATTGTAAAAAAAAGTTTATTCAAAACGAAGCACTTAACGGTTTGAAATAACTAAGTTGGTCTGTTAGCAAAATATTCAATTAACTACTGGACCAATTTTACTGAAACTTTCAGAGAATATTATCTAGATGTTCCCCTACAAACATTTAACTTTTGGAGTTTAGGATGCTCACCACAGCTGACTGAAATCTACAAAAAAAAAGTCTATAATTCAGTCTTTTTTACAGATACTGACATACAAATTGTTGCGATAGCTGAGAGTCACTCGCATCATATATTCTAACACGTGACAATATTGCACGAGATCAGGGTTTGAATAAAATGCATCTCTCTCTTGAAAAAAGATGATTTAAAAACTGTCATTAAAGTCCTTCGAATTCAAGGCCTTTTATTCTCGACATTTTCCAAGTTACTGTGCAAATATGATGATGTTGCACAAATAAAATACCTTCAAGCCTCTTTGGCAGCATATTTTTTTTTTACATATTCATATCTATAGGCAGGGCCGGCCCAAGGCATAAGCAAACTAAGCAGCTGATTAGGGCCCCAGAGCCACTAGGGGGCCCCCTAAGTGGAAGCACAGGTTTTAGGAAGTTTGTGAAGTACTGAGAAAGAAGTAACGTAAACGGATCAAATGTGTGGGTAAAGGTTATTTAATATTTTAAGTTCAGCTTTTGCAAATTATTGCATACATTTACACAGTTTTAAGAACTAATAATTCAACTTTAAATTCCTTTTTTAAACCATTTTACATGGTTTCAAGTCATTGTTCATTTACATTAAGTATTTCCTTGATATTTTATTTTATTTAGTCTGTTTTTGCACAATTTAAGTTATTTTTAATGCATCAAAGTTATTTTATCTGTTTGTGGTTGATCTTGCACTACAAATTATTTGAACATTATTGTTGCAGTTCTTTGAAACCAAAGATAATAAACTATATGACACTTTTGCTGTAAAATACATTGAATACTGTTTTTTTTTTGTTGTTGTTACTTTTAGTACCACTGATTTATACATATGGGGTAATGTAAACAGGGCTGTCAGAGTTGCAATGAGTTTATGTAAGGTGGGTGAATGATCTATCTGACTGTTTATTACAGTAATCCACATTATTAGCAGAAATAGAGGGCCCCAAACCAAATTTTGCTTAGGGCCCCATGGAGGCTTGGGCCGGCGCTGTCTATAGGTCATTACCAACAATATGTGGATATATCTTTAATGTATTTAGTAGTTTTATTTAAAAAAAATAATCCCCACAACAGTCAATCTGGATAAAACTTTCTGTTGTTTTGGAACATTGTTCTCCAAAAGTAATTACTTTAATTAGGACTAAAAGTAGTGCAGCAGATGTTTTTTTTAAAGCCCATAATAATATTTAATGCTCTATAAATATTTTACAGTTGAAGATCTTTGCCTCAAGCCTTTCAAGATAGACTCATCAAAAAAGAATCAAGTAAAAAACACAGATTTGTTCACAGTCCTGTCTTTTCTTAATTTTTATAATGCCTTTATTCTTTTCATCTTTATTTTATTGGGTCAAAACAAAAAGTGAGGGAGCTGAAATGTGGCATGCTGAGGGAAGCAGTTGGTAGAATGATGATTCATGTGTTCTGCTGGGGCTTCTCCATGTAGATTGGAGCTGGGGAAACCATCTGTCCACGGTGTCTGCCATGCCAGAGGCGCTTTCATACTTTCCTGACATGACGCTGCGTCATGCCAGAGCTGAAAAACACACTGGTGACATGATGGGGAGTTATGTAACATTTTAGAGACTGACAGGGGGGAACAAATAGTCTTGACGAACACTGCAGGTGTTTTTTATTGTTCGACCTCTGTCAATAACAGCAGCTTTCTGATGATTTAATTGCTTATGGCTTCATGTAGTGAGTTATTTCATTTATGTGACGTTAACATCCTCTGCAGCCTCTTGATGCTGATCCTGCTGATTTCTTCAGGTGAGAGCAGAGGAGGTGGGCAGCTGTCAGCATTGCAGTCTCTAAACGCACCGCAGTGCTCTAGAGCAGGCCCTCTCTTATATTAAGCCTCGGTTGCCAGGTAACAACAAAATTATCCCTTTTTTTATTAATATTATTGTTATAATTCCCAGAAAGATGATAAATCATTTGTGCTTTCCAAGCAGGAGTGTCTCATGTGAATCTTAGTCATGCAGTACTGTCATCTTTTTTTTTGTTTTGGTATTTTTATTTGATCATGCTCTTTTGCTTTTTTTGTTTGACAAATTTTTCCACTTTAAAAGTGCTTTGTGTCAGTATTTTAGCTTATAAAATAAAATAAAGATAATGTTATTATGATAATAAGTTTCAAAAGATAAATAGGCAAAACATACTGAAATTATTATTATTATTATTATTATTATTATTATTATTATTATTATAACCGTGCTAATATATTATTCAATGCTTAAAATTTGAAGATATTTATTGTATAATTATTTTTTTTTAAAAAATTAATCAGGCAAAGTAAGAGGGCATCTAAAACCTGTGTTATACTACCACCTATTGGTAGAAAATGGTATTACATCAAGTCAGATATCCTGCATTTTACAAATCATTTTATGAGTTTGCATGACACATATCTCATTTTGGATTATTAAAACTAAAAATCTGCAACAACACAAACCGCAGCCACACTCCTATTTAAACAGGTTATATTATTTAGTTTAATATATAAAAAAGGCAAGCTGAATTTTAAAAAAAGGAATCTGTGTTGCCAAGCAGGAAGCAATAAAAGCAAAAGTACCGGTAGTCATATTCATATGAGTAAAAAAAGCTATAAATAACTAAAACTTTAATTAAAACTACAAATATCACAGTGTTTATCTCTCTACTCCAATAAAGATTTGTGTCTGCAAAATGTGGACATAAAAATGATAATAGATTTAATATTATTTTAGGATTTCTTACATCAGTGGCGTACGTCAAAATGTTCCTCGCCACCTCCTATGATTCTAAAACTGTTTTATTTTAATATTTACATTTTGTACCTAAATTAGGAAACGTGTTAAAGTCGTAGTTTGCTGTCGGTATAGTCTACGATTATACTGTGTTAAGAAACCAATGTGCAGTACAATGTAATCGTCAATTTATTTAGATTTTAAGCATATTGAACATTTCTAAATTTCTCTGATGCTTATATTTGAATAAATGTACAACAAACTTTGTACAACGGTTGGCTTTATATTAAAAGCATGTCGGTGCTCTTTTTAATTATTTTAGGCTCATTTTAGCTTCTTTATGCTAATTTGAGCTTTTTGGTTCATTTTTTCATCTACCTTTCATTTTTTGTCTTTTTTTGGTTCTTTCAGCTTCACATGTGCCTGCAGGAGGAACCATCTCAGAAGACGCGTCATGACAATGAGCAGAAAAAAGTGAACATTCATTCAACCTGCCTAAATAAAGGTTGAATGAACACAAGCATGTAGGCACATTTATATTTATTATCCTTATTTGGGTTCTGTTTGTACAATAAACCATCTTAATTGACCCATACCTTTGTCTCCATGAGCCGAGCCTGTGACAAGTGGGGGCTCGTTAAAAGCTAAGTTAATGTCTGTTGTCTTGGTTTTGGTGTACTTTGATGCTTTTTGGCAGTTTGATTAGTATTGTTTGTCTTATTGGTGATTTTTGGTTTGGTTGTAGTTTGACTACTTTGATTGTTTGGAAGTTAAGTCTGGCTTAGTAGTAGTTTTATTCGTTTGGTTAAGTGAGGTGTTGGTTTTGATTGCCAAATCTTTGTTGAGGGGATGTTCTGGTTGGATCATTTGGGCTGGAGAGAGCAGTGAGATAACTGTACCACAAGCATATCGACACTGGCTGATTAACCTCAAAAAGGGGAGGACTCCCACCTGAACCCAAACCCAGCAAAAGGCCCAAAGTGAGTTACAAAACCAAATAGCTAAATGCTAACCTAGACCTAGTTTAGCAGCAGGTGAGTTGGGTTTCTTTTGAATTTGTTAAAGGTTGTATGGTTTGTAATGGCTTCTATTTTGCACAGTTTTGTTCAGTCTCCTTCAGAGTTGGCATCGGAGTTGTGCACTAAGGAACAGTTGATAGCCGAACATTACAAAATAGAAATAGTTGACACTGTTAGGCTCTGTTTAAAACAAGGTCTTATGGAAAGCAGGGATTATTTGTAGTCAGGCTGCTGGTAATCAGGGTGCAGGCTATCTAGTCCATCTGCACTGGCTTTTGAGCAGCAGAGGGCGCTGTTACAAATGCAGTTGAAGCTAAAGAGGTTGAGATGTGCTAATAGACCAGCTGCAGATTCCAGAATACAGTTTGATGCACGGAATCACAGTTTGTTGCCTAAATTTCATGAGTCAGATGTTGACACTTTCACTCTGTTTGGAAGAATAGCAGATTCTACAGGTTGGTCAGACATGGGTAAGACTATGTCAGACTTGGATAAGACTACTGTATGTTGTCGCAATGTGTTCTAGCTGGTAAAGCATGTGAAGATTTTCAGCTTTGAGTGTGGCTGACAGTAAAGTTTATGCTAACTGTAATTTAATTGTGTTGGAACTGTTAAAAATTCAGTACCTGAAGCAGTTGCAACATATAAATGAATGTAAAGTAACATCTCCATCTAAAGCAGCAGCAGCCCTTTGCAGACGAGTATGTGCTGACACACAAGTTACTTCAAACCATTCAAGGTCATTTATCCTAAGGATAATCCAACATATGGTCATTCACCTTTGTTTGGGGCTTCAACCCACAAGCCCCAGCAGCACTTTGGCCATGGGGGACCAAAAGGACCAATTAATCAGAATACCTGTAGATATTGTTTAGTGGAGGGTCACTGGAAGAGAGAGTGTCCCCTACTTAAATCTAAAAGGTCAGGTCAGGTTAAACCTACTGTAATGGCAGCTCCCATTGCAGTTTCTGCCCATCGGGATGAGTTATGACAGTCACAGGTTAGCTCTGATTCTTATTCTAATGCTTTTTTCTGCTTTCATTTCAGATGGTGTCGTGTTGTTGGTTGGTGATGGCAAACGAGTCCCAATCAAAATTTTGAGAGATACAGGAGCTTTAGATTCTTTTGTTTTGGAGTCTGTGTTACCGTTTTCTCCAATGTCTGAGACTGGTGGTTGTGTTCTGGACTGGTACAGGGCATGGGTCTAGTTCAGTTCTCTTCTCCTCCACATCGAATTTAACATGTGGTCTTGTAGAAGGTGATGTCACTGTAGGTGTACAATCCCGTTTGCCAGTAGAGGGAGTGCACAATTTTGGGAAATGTTGTGCCACATAAATGTGTTGAAGTCCTATCATTCCCGTAGTCCGGACCAAGGTACTTCAACCATGAGATTAGTGTTAGCTGCTGCGCCCGTGACTGTCCATAGTGACCTTAACCTTTTGGATGGAGGAGAAGAGGAGATGTTATTCCAAATGAGGTTTTAAGAGGTTATTTGAATTATTCTCAGACTTTGCAAAACCTTGGGGTATTTGTAGACCATCTATATTGTGAAAAACGTGATGAGTTGGTGGTAGTCATTAGAAGTTATCCTGTTTTATTTTCAGACACTACCACACAGACTAATCTCATAGAGCATGACTTAGACATCAGAGAGGTTAAACCCATTAAATAAATATTTTATAGAGTATCTGAGGAGAAGAAACAACAGTTGGAGACAGAGGTAAAATATATGCTGGAAAATAGTATAGCTGAACCATGTTTTTCAAATTGGGCATCACCCTGTCTTCTACAAGACTGACTCAACATTTAGACCTTGTACAGTACAGTACTGACTATCAAACTAAACAGCATTACTAAAGCAGACCTTTTCCCTCTTACTAGGATGGAAGACTGCATAGATCAAGTTGGGTCATGTTAGTAAATTTGATCTTCTAAAGGGGTATTGGCAAGTGCCTTTGACCAAAAGAGCCCGTGAAATAGCCGTGTTCATAACTCCATCTGGTTTGTACTCATACACAGTAATGCCCTTTGGTTTGAGGAATGTCCCTGCCACTTCCCAGCGGCCAATGAATATGGTTGTGTCAGACCTGGAAGGGTGTGCCAAGAATCATTTGAGGCATTTAAAGCTCTTTTATGTTCAGTTCCTGTGTTGAAAGCGCCATGTTTTGGTCAACCTTTCAAATTACAGGTACTATAGATGCTATTCGGTTAGGAGTTGGGGCTGTATTGTTGCAGGGAAATGATGAGGGAGTTGAGTGTCCAGTCATTTTCTTCTCCCAGAAATTAAAAAAAAAATATCAGCAAAACTATTCGGTTATAGAAAAGGAGGCATTAGGTCTCATTTGGGCGTTGCAGCACCTTGAAATCTCTGTTGGCTCTGGTTTGACTCCCCTGACGGTCTTTACAGACCATAACCCTTGAATCAGAACTTTCTTCAATTAAACTGCTCCAAGACTGAGGCCATACTGATTGGCACCCCTCACCAGGTACAAACATCTCCTATAACAAGACTTTCCTTTTCTGGACAAGACATCCCCCTCTCCACCTCTGTTACTAATCTTGGAATAAAAATGGACTCCAATCTTACATTTGAAAATCACATTAAGCTTCTGTTTAAAACTTGCTTCTTCCATCTTCGAAACATCTCCAGACTTCGCCCATCCCTAACTTTTTCCGATGCTGAGAAGCTCGTCCATGCTTTTGTCTCCTCCAGGCTCGACTACTGCAACTCCCTGTTTATTGGAATCCCTGGCAAAAACCTTCAGAAACTTCAATATATTCAAAACAGTGCAGCAAGGATCTTGTTGAGAGTTCGTAAATTTGAACATATTACGCCCATTCTCCATAACCTTCATTGGCTTCCTGTCGCCTACAGAATTCAGTACAAAACTGCTCTCATTACACATCAATGCTTACACGGAACTTCACCAGATTATCTGAAGGATATTCTTATTCCATACTCATCCACCCGTTCGCTGCGGTCACAGAACAGTAATCTCCTTCACATTCCGAGAACCAAATTAAGGACCATGGGAGACCGGGCTTTCAGTGTGGCTGCCCCCCGCCTGTGGAACTCTCTTCCTGACTGTCTGAGAGCCCCACAGTCTGTGGTTGACTTTAAGAGCGGCTTGAAGACCTTTCTTTTCAACCGAGCATACTCTACCTCCTCATGATTCTACTTTTGATCTTAGTTGATACTGTTATTGATTTTACTTGTTTTATTTTGTTTTATTGACATTTAATTCTGTTGCACCTTGTAGCACTTGGAGATTTTCATTAATGAAAAGTGCATTATAAATTGAATTCATTATTATTATTATTATTAATAATAATAATCAAATATTGGAATAGGGCAGGTTGTTTGGCTTCAGAGGTTTCAATTTTTTTGTCTTCCTGCAGCTTCAGTCACATCCCACATCTGACACCATCTATCATATCTAATTTATTTACCAACTGCTTTTAATATAAAAAAGTCAAACTAGTTTAGGTTTTGATCACTGATGCCTGTTGTCTCTCTGTTTCATCCCCAGCACACTATAGACAGTGTTCTCATTAACAGATTATGTGACCTGTTTGGTATTTCTGGTACGGTTTTAAATTGGTTCAATTCTTATTTATCTAATAGGTCTTTTACTGTTTTCATGAACAATGTTCATTCTGACGTTTCTGATCTGCCCTATGGGGTGCCCCAGGGTTCAGTTTTGGGCCCGATCCTCTTTTTATTGTACCTACGCCCATTAGGCTTTATCTTAAATAGCTTTAGTAACGTCTCATACCATGTGTACGCTGATGACATTCAATTGTATTGTTCATTTCGACTGTCTGAATTCTATAAATTGACTGAACTCAGTAACTGCCTATCAGCCATTAAGATATGGCTTAATGACAACCACCTGCAGCTAAATGCTAACAAGACTGAAACGCTTATCGTTGCTCCGGATGATAAAATCATTGAAATTAAGAAGCATCTTGGGTTCTTAAACCTTGCGAACAAAAACAACCTCAGATATCTGGGTGTTCTCTTTGACAGCTCTCTGTCAATGGACAATCATTGCAAATTGTTAGCTCGAAACAGTTTTTATCATTTAAGGAATATTTCTAAGCTACGTGCTATTGTATCACAAAAGGAATTAGAAATGATTGTCCATGCATTTATTTCTTCTCGCCTAGACTATTGCAACGGCCTTTTAGTGGGGATTAGTAAATCCTCCATAGCTTCCCTTCAATCTGTGCAAAACGCTGCAGCCAGGCTTTTGACTAGAACCCCCAGAACAGCTCATATCACTCCGGTTCTGGCCTCTCTACACTGGCTCCCAGTTCATTTTAGGTCACATTTTAAAATTTTATTATTAACTTTTAAAGCATTACATGGTGAGGCTCCTAAATATTTATTGGACCTTTTGAAGCCTCTTTGTCCATCTAGAACTCTGAGGTCTTCCAATAAGCTACTGCTGACAGTTCCGAGAACTCATTTTAGAACTCGTGGCGATAGAGCATTTGAAGTGGTGGCTCCGAGGCTCTGGAACGCTCTCCCTATAACAATACGCTGCTCCGAGTCAACAGCTGCATTTAAAAACAGTCTTAAGACTCATCTCTTCAGACAGGCGTTTGGTTAACTTTGTACATTGTTTTTAGAGCTAGTTATGTTTTACCTTTTGTATAGTATCTCTGTGATTTTTGTATAGTATCTCTGTGATTTTATGATTTTATTTCTGTGATTTTATAATTTTATGATTTTATTTTTCCTCCTGTGAAGCACTTTGTGACTCTCATGTCTGGGAAATGTGCTATATAAATAAAAATTACTTACTTACTTACTTACTTACAGTCAGCTTGTGTGTTTTTGTGCCTTGAAAATAGCCAATGAAATTAATTAAATGAGCTGCAGAGGGTTTACCTGGCACTAAAATATACACTTAAAAATTAAAAACTAATTGAACGATTATAAAATGTCAAAAATAAAAAGTCCACATAGTTTTAAAGGTTTATTTAGCATGAAGCAATTATAATATAGTAGTTTGTGCTGTAATTAAATACGTGTAAGCTCAATCAACATACTCTTTACATTTTTCTTTACTATAATTGTCTTGAATTCACATCTTCTATGTTTGACATTTGAGTAACAGAAGAAGAAAATGTTGTTTAAGCAAAAACCTGAAGGCATCCAGTCAGTCTGAACTATCATCCACGCCATGAAAGATGGGCCAGCCTGTACTGTAGTTGCCTGTGTCTGTGCGCTCATTTACTACCAGTTAGCAAAATATCTCATGAACAGATTTTAGTGAAACCCCCAGGACGTATTCCTCAGATCAGCATCTACAACTCATCAACTTTCAGATCCAACTCTAATCAGGATGGCTGCCACAGCTGATTGACCTTAATCAACACACACATTTTATAATTAAGTCCATTTTGCAGATACTGAGCTAAAATTTGGTGTGGTGGTAGCTGAGAGTTACCCCTAACACATACTTTGAGTCTTAATAGAAAATATGGGATTTTTTTTAAAAATCTTTGCTCTCAAAATGGTGGGAAATATCCATTACTTTAAGGAATCCCGCTTTCATTCTGAAAGAAGTTGATTTATTTGAGTGTAAGGTGGGGTTTCAATAGAACCCCGCAAGAATAAACATTTTAACAAATTCCATATGATAATCAAACATGAAGTTCAAATGTACCCAAGATTTTATTATGGACCTAGATTTTCTTTGGAAATCTTACATTTCACTGTCTCCTCTGTGCGTCCTTTTTTTTTTTCTCTTTGTGTTGTTGGGAATTGAGGGTTTTTGTTATTTCTGTGTCTCAGTGTTTTCCACAGAAATGAGGAGGCTGAGACACTCAGCTGGTCAGAAGGGCCCTCCATCCCTCTTCAGTGGGCTTTTTTATTACACTGACCACGCCGCTGTTCTGAAGAGTCCAGTGTTGCCTTGTCTGTCATTAGACTGTGTGATGTTTTCTGGATGTGATGTTTTTTAAAGTGTGATTACCTCCACAGCCCCATAGTCCAGGATCTGACTCATGGCTAAAAAAAAAGAGTCCATGCTGCTTCCCCGCTATCAGACTGAACTTTACTGCTAATTGTTTGTTCTCTCTTTAATGTGTTCTTTCTCTATCTGTTGTTCATTTTCAGGTTTACACAATCCCTCCATCTTCATCTGTACATGCCTGCAGCTCTGGCTTTCATGGCTGGCATCACCTCTATCATCTACTATCATAACATCGAGACCTCCAACTTCCCCAAACTGTTGTTAGGTACAGTACTTTGAAATCCTTCTTATTCATATTCTCTGAATATTAGTATGAACATGAAGCCTTTTATAAAATCTGCTTTTGGTACAATACCTTTATTAATTTTCAACTAAAGAAGTTGCATTTCCTGCAAAAATGCAGTGTAAATGTTTAAGGCAGAAGAACG
>JBBPBX010000208.1:45265-55303 GCA_038048925.1 Garcialebias charrua | reverse complement strand
TTGCAAAAGTGTTTAATGAGCTCCAGTTCGCAGCAGCGCAGATGTCTGCAACTGGTACACCCTTGAACAATGATCAGGAGGTGGCCAAACCCGAGTGGAGTGAACGTGCACCCCAGAGGGCACCTGTTGACCTTTGCTACTGTACACCCTTTTAATGGCCTCAGTCACCCAATGTGAAAGGCGTTGTTTTGATAGGGCCTTTCCGGTAGCAGGTGCCGTAAAGCAGATGAACAGTTGATTTGTTTTTCTCCATTCGGCTGTTCTCTGCATGTAAGTGCGTAAAGCTCTCATAGGGCAGAGAGCCTTCAGCCTTTCCTATTCTTGAGTGAGTACAGGAGCAGGTGGGAAGGAGGAAAGATCAAAGTCTAGACTCCTGTGGTTCAAAGTCAAGACCTTGGGTGTGTATGCGGGATTAGGCCTTAAGGTGACCTTTGACCCGTCAGGGGCGAATCTGGTACACATTGGATGTACAGACAATGCATGGAGGTCACCCACGCATTTCGCCGAGCAAAGTGCCAGGAGTAGAGCGGTTTTATAAGATAACAAATCTATCTTAACTTCGCTCAGTGGCTCAAATGGGGGGGTCACAGAGAGCCCCCAAGACCAGGCCAAGATCCAACCAGGAGTCAGAATCCTGCTGGGTGGTTTAGTCCGAAGCACACCTTTCATAAATCTTATTATGATTGGATGCGCTCTAGGTGTCCTGTGTCCCCAGCCTTCGTGACAGGTTGAAATAGCTGATAGGAAAACTTTACTCGTTGAGTAAGAACAACCTTTTTCCAGTAAGTCCTGAAGGAAGGTCAGGAGCTGAGCCAAGTCGCATGCATAAGATATAATATTTCTTTCTGAGCACCAGGCTTAAAAAATACGCCACTTCTGTGCGTGTAGAGACTGTGTTGACACAGCACAGGCATTTTGTATGGTTTTTACCACATTTTACGGCAGGCCTGACGCCATCACCTTGTTCTTTTCTGCTAACAAGCTGAAATTTTTAACAGTTCCTGGCCTAAGCGGCTGGACTGCCTCTTCTGGTGACATAGTTTGGCCCTGAAGAAGAGCAGTTGGTGCATCCAGTTCTCCTCCAAGGGCCCTGGAGGCTGTGAACCCCTGGGGGTCAACTAAGTTGGGAAGAGGGCCTCCTTGCCGATGTGCTACCAGGTTGCTCTGATCGAGGGTAATCGAGGGCAGATGCAACCTGTCATCCTTATTAGACAGAATTGGAGCAGAAAGTCTATTTTCCCCCTCCAAGTTTGGGGTCATGGGACTGGGAGACTGCAAGTTTTGTAAACGAGCAGATCTCCTGACTCCAATCCGTTTTCTGGAATGGTCCAGTTTACTGGTCCTTGGCTTTAACAGAGCATCAGAACCAGGCAAACCGACCGGAGTCTGTGTTTCACCCGTTGGGAGAATTTTGTTTCAGAGCAGAGCTGGATCAGCACAGAGAGGAAGGTCACGTGCTGTCTGATCACTGCTTGGACATTGCATGTCCTTCATTAATAATAAAGGAACAGCTGCAATGTGAGAACATGGAGATGCTTCTTTGAGTTTGGCAGACTTTAGATTATTTGGTGACAGAGAGCCCAGTCCCCTTCGAAAAACAGGAAGAGAGATCTGATTCAACTCTGATTTGTTTACACGCACAGCAGCTTGAACACAATTGCTGTTGTGAAGGTGTGAAGCTTGTGGCTGCCTGTGGGCATCTGAAGTGCCCCCCCGTCATTAGATTCTGTCAGCATGCCTCCCTGAGGTGCGGACATGTCACGTGTTTGCCTGGTTAGTGTATTGGCTGCCCCGTTATTCACAATGGAGCGGGGGCTTGAGCACGTGACCCCTCACCTGTCTCCGTGAGGGGTGTGGGGGCTGCTTGCAGACGCCTCTGTGACTGTCTTCTGCAGACAAAGCAGAGGCACCCTGCTAGGGTTTATTGATTAGGCTAACACCCCGTGGGCCGTGAGAGGGGGGGGGGGAACGGCCCCCTCCCTTTATGACAGCTGGCAGGCCAGAGGGACCTGTTCTGCTAAAGTCACTTGTGTGTGTTTTTTTTTAGAGTCAATAAAACAGAGGAGGGCTGTTTTATGAGCTTTATTTGTGCTTCTGTGCAATGACGTACATGATTCTATGTCACTCACAGTAGGGAAAACATGATTTGTGCATGCAACATATTTACCAGCTTTTTATACCGTGTTACAAATAAAGTCTGGACAAGAAGGGATCATTCCCAGTACCGTGTGGGCGGGTGATCGTGTAATGTGGGAACGAGGACCTGGTTCATCAGGCACGTTTCTGTCTGGTGTCCCGGTTCGCCGAGGAGGCCCTGTGTCTGACCGCCTGGTGGGGAATAAACCTGTTTTTGCTCCATGCGTGCTCGGTGCGAGGTTGGCCCGACGGGGGTCTCTGCCTGGGCTCCTCCTCGTATGCTGGCCGCTTCTGCGGTGGGGCACGCGTTGCCGAGCGGTGTCGAGGCTGCGCAGGTCTGCCTCAAGCAGACTCCCTTGGGGGGGCGAAGCTTCTCCGGGGAATGCCCACCCGGAGAGCTCGGCCTGTCTGCGCCTTTGGTCCAGCTTGGTCTGAATTCGCTCCAAAGCTTTACCAAATAATCCCGTCGGCTCTATCGAGTGGTGGAGAAAAGGCACCTTTTGTCCCTCAGGGAGATCTGTTAAAGTCATCCACAGGTGGGGAATCGCGATGACCACTTCCACCATGCCTTTGCCTTGAGCAACAGCGGCTGTCCTCATCATGCGGAGTACAAAGTCTGTTGCCCTGCAGGCTTCATCCAGCAAGTCGGCGGCAACCTGCTTGTCCGTCGTTACCTGCAGCTGTTGTAGCTTTTCCGCTAGGTAAGCTTGCATCAACGCGGACACGTTCATGGCGCGTGCCGCGAGTCCCTGAGCTCTGTAGCCCTTCTCGAGTAGAGACGCTGAAGCTCGACAAGCCTTGCTGGGGAGAGTTGGTTTTGTCCCGGATGACTTAGGAGCTAGGTGAGACGCTAGTGTGTCCTCAATTTGAGGCACGTTAGCTATTCCCACTTCATCCATCCCGTCGACATCGAGGAACTGTGAGAGGGGAAGGAGCATGGGGGCTCTTGGCTGAGCCCAGGTGCGGGTTAGTTCTGTGAGGAAGTCCGGGAACACGGGCATCCTCTGCCTCGTGGCGGCCTGCTGCTTCGTGTAAAAGTAGTTTCCTGCCAGCCTCGTGACCTGTTGGCGAGGCAGAGGCTCGGGCCATGGGATGTGCAGCGCGTCCGCTGCTCTGTGGCACAGGTCGAACAGATCAGGGATGGAAAAGTCGGTTTCTGGGAGCACAGGCACCGGGGTCTGGGAGAGATCTTCTCCCTGATCCTCCAGTTCGACGTCTGCGTCCTCCGTTGAAAATTTGCCCGAGGCTGAAATCTAGATCTCCTCCTCGTTCATCATGCCTCGAGTGTCGAACTCGACTGTTAAGTCCACCATAGGAGCCAGCACGTCAAAGCTGTCACCCCATTCGACTTGTGTGTTGTCGTACAGAGCCATATTCTCGAGCTCCGGCATGGGAGTGAGAGGCTCCGTGGTGTCCGCATCCGCTGGTACCGATGAAGCGTCCATGGCTTTGGCGACGAGGTCAACCCGATGCCGCAGCACCGCATCCAGCATCAGGTTGCAGTGTGGGCAAAAGTCGGGCGCATCCAGCAATGTTTTTGCGTGTAACATTCCCAGGCAGACGGGACAGGCCTCATGGGTGTCCGTCGCCGCGAGGGAGAAACCGCATCCGCTGGGACAGGCGCGCGAAGTTGGGCTTGCCGTCCCGCTGGTTTTCCTTGGAAGTCTTGCCTTTCGCTTTCCTTTCTCCGGAGGCATGTCCGAGATAAGGCGAGTGAGTCCTTCCAGAATCCTTTTTCCTTGAAATGTCTCCTCCGTCGCTTTCGCTTTCGCTGGCTAGTTCGCTAGGAGTTAGCAAGGTAGCTGTTGTGGCGTAGTTAGCGCCGTCGAGCGAAGTAACCTGTAGAGAGAGGAGAAGAAAATACTTTGGGGTTAAGAGAAAATGTGCCGGACTAGCTTTCACTAGTCCAGCAATACGCAGGAATAATTCTCTGTGCGCACTGTGTAGGGAGCAAGCTCACCTCAAGTCACCTCAAGGGCAGCATGGTGGCACAACTGGTAGAGCTGCTGCCTCTCAGTGAGAAGGTTGCCGGTTCAAATCCCGGTCCGGGGCCTTTCTGGGTAGAGTTTGCATGTTCTCCCCGTGCATGCGTGGGTTTCCTCCGGGTACTCCGGTTTCCTCCCACAGACCAAAAAACATGCTTGTTAGGCTGATTGGTGACTCTAAATTGACCCTAGGTGTGAGAGTGGATGGTTGTTTGGTGTGAGTGAGACAGGTCCCTCTTGTAAATGAGTCCCCGTGACTCAACGAGGCTAGCCTGTATAAATAAAGGTTGAATGAATGAATGAAAAGTCGAGCGATGAAGCAACAGAGAAGTCCCGCGAAGAGGTAGTTCAGGTTTAGCGAGGTGAAGGGCAAAAAAGAGAAAGATGGATGGGCGTCAGCCGCTTAAGTACCCAGAGGGCGGGGCCTCTGGCGTGGCGTTGACGCCCCTGCTGTAAAGGCGTGAGTTTATTCCTTCAGGTAATCGCGTGGGGCGCAATTCCCATAGCAAGTATGTTGCACCGAGAGACCAGACTGAAAGGGAACTAGAATTTATCTGAAAGCAGCTGGAATTAGCTAAAAATGCTAAAAATGCAACTGAAAAGGAAGAACAAGCTTAAATTAGCAGAAGAAAGCAGAAAGAACACATTTGCTGAAAGAAGCAGAAATGAGCACAAAAAGTAGAAATGATCTGACCAAAGCTGACATTGACAACAAAACAGCTGAGAAGTAGCTAAAAAGGCAGAAAGAAGCTTATATTACCAGAAGGAAGTGGAGATATCATATTTTCACAGAATTTAGCTGAAAAACCTTGAAATGAGTACAAAAAATGTGGAATTAGCTGATAAAGCTTGATTAGCATAAAAACAGCTAAATAGTATCTGAAATAGCAGAAAAAACTGCAACTTGCAGAAATAAGCTGAAAGAAGTTAGAAGAAAAACAAAAATGTTCTAGTTAGCAGAAATAATCTGAAAGAAGCACAAAACAGCTGAAAAACCACAGAAACTAGCTGAAGCTAGCTGAAACTAGCTGAAAAAAGTTTAAATTTGCAGAAAGAAGCTGAAAGAAGCAGAACCAGAACAAAATGTGAGAGGAGCGGTAAAAGTTTGTAAACAGATCTAAAGATGTGAAGGATGTAGAATGAGCTTAATTCATTTCCTATGAGAAAAAAAATATATAGTAGAAAAGGCTAAATATTTCAAAAAGCTACAGTTGCACCAACACCAAAAGTCATAACAGGACTGCCCTGAAAGAGCTGAACGTTTTGATTTATGAACTTTTCAAATAGTTTGAAAACTGTGGGACGAGAATCGTGCTGAAAAAATTATGGAAGAAAAATGGGTCACATATGCTTCATAAGCTTCACACAAACGTCCCACTTTCTCAGACTTTCAAAGTAAAAGCCTATCACATGTTTTGATTAGGTGTTGCAAAACTATTTCACTGTTAGAGCCAAAGAGTTGTGCTACGAACCAGGAATTAAATGGTTTAATTTCATGTGCTAAAACAACGAAACGGCAAAACATATCAATAAAAAGCACAGTGCAGAAAAAGTTGTGACCTTCAGGGATGATCGTCAACTCAGGGTCATGTGAGGTGATGATCAACACCATGCTTTTGCTTTTTGGAAATGTTTGTAATGATTATGAAGTTGGATGATTACCCCCAGCGCTCTTATTACAGTATTGGGACTTTTTGTTTTGAATAAATGTGAGTAGTCTCAGTTTTCTGCCTGTTAATGATTTCATCAGATCAATATTACCCTTTGCTCAGCATCATAATGGGCTCATCTCATGTAAAAATTGCCCTGCTGGTGCCCTCCAACTGCTGATGCAGTTTATTTTTTAACTTCCTATGCTTCATTAACTCATCTGCATGCAGCCTTTGATTTTTTTTTAAAAACTTCCATTAGGTCACCGAACCGCCTTTGGCTTTTAGGTTTTCATATCACAGCCAGCCAGATATTCATCTTCTAAACAGAGGCTTTGACCCTCACGCTGATAAAGTCATGCCAAGGAAGCTCTGCATTACAAACAAGTAAACACTACACAAGTCTTCTGCAGAGCCAACTCTGTTCTCTGATGTGTTTTTTTTATGTTGCCCACAAGCCCAGCTCCTCTTTTTTCCTTGTTTTCATGACCAGACCCCTCAGCATTTATAGTAAACCTCTCAGATGAGCATTAAGTGATTCTGCTGAAGGGTTTCATGAAATGAAAGTGGCAGATCTTGCTGCAATTTGCTGGATTCAAGTTGTTGACCTTGATATCTGATAGGCACATTTTGCAGTTGTTGTTTTTGTCATCGTTGAAGAGTAAAAGAAGCAGTGAAGCATCTCTAAGCTGTGGTTTTGAAGCTTCTCATTGTAGCTGAAAAACTGGAGCACTGAATTAAATGGTTGATGCACAGAAAATAAAATCCTCTGGAAAGAAATTGTACAACCTCTTGAGCCATGGTTTGTTAGTAAAATATCTACACAACTGGATTTTAATTTAAACCCCAAACGTTCAGTCAAGTTGTCTGTTTTTTCCCTTGTTTATCTGTGTTTCCCTCAGCCCTGCTCATCTACTGGGTGCTCGCCTTCACCATGAAGACCATCAAGTTTGCCAAGTACACAGAGCATGGCATCGGCCCCGGGCAGCTTCGCTTCTGCATCACAGGACTGCTGGTGCTGCTGTATGGGCTCCTACTGGCCGTGGAGATCAACGTCATCCTGGGCAGGGTGAGTCCGCCAGTCTTCCTTCAGTCACAGACGGGCTTTGATGAGCGATGCCGCCCACAGCGACCTGAAAATAACTGGATGCACTGGTGGATGTGAGTGAGGAGAGTCATGGTTCCAGCTATGCTTTAAGTGCAAAACGCTAGATTTTAAACCAGCGGAAACAGGAAAATCAAGCGTTTGCATGTAGGTTAGCTACTCTTCAGACTGTGGAGAGATGAGGCTGCTTTAGCTAAAAGCTAAAATGCTCAAGATGTCAAACGCAAACATTTGCTGAGTGATAAATGTACTGTATTGTCATAAAGCCTACAGCAGTGCTCTTATGGTTACCAGATCTGTTTGTTTTTTGCAAAATTGTGATAATTCTTCACGTGTGCTGGTCAAGGGCACAAATGAGAAAAGCATTCATTCAACTTTTATTTATACAGGTTAATCCCATTGAATCTCGGGGCCTCATTTACAAGAGAGACCTGATTTAATGATTGCTTGAATTATCAATTCAAGCAATAATCACAAATAATACAACAAACCGCAAAACTTATCACAATTATTCTTTATATTTCCCTAATATTAACTAACTGAACTATATCTCACCAGCATTATACAGTATTCTTGATCTTTTTCTTAAATACAAATAATGATTCCTCTTTTTTAATATTATTTTTCAAACCATTCCATAAATCAATTCCCCTCATTAAAGTAGACCTACCCCGCAAACTTGTTCTAAACTTTGGCTTAACAAAAATATCCGTTCCTTTTAAATTATAGCAACTATTCCTTTTTACAAAATACGCTTGTACGTTCGATGGTAAATTGTGATTCTGAGCCCTGTACATTAGTAATAGAATAAAGTTCATTTGGTTCAATAAATGAAGTTCATTAATTCAAACGTCTGATTCAAGTCTCTACCCGAGCATAAGAAAGTAGTATCATCTGCAAATAAAACACACTTAAGAATCCCAGACACCTTAATGAAATCATTTACATATAAAATAAACAACTTAGGCCCAAGCACTGAACCTTGTGGTACTCCACACGAAATACTGCATAGTTGAGATCTAACATCATCAATCTGTACAAACTGTTTTCTGACTTTTAAATAACTAGATATCCACTGTATGGCTAGACCTCTAATACCGTACTGTTGCATTTTTTCAAGTAAAATGGTGTGGTCAATGGTGTCAAAAGTCTGTGTCAATTCTACAGAATACATTTGTAATTTATTTAAATATTTGATATTCAAAAATCGATAAAAAATAAACATAAAACCAGATCCCATATAAATCCAGTTCCATGTTGTCTAATCCAAAGTTGAAAAGCAGAATTTACTGTTTAATTTCTGTACTATGTCTTAAAAATTACATAGATTCTTTCATTTATTGGTATTTGATCATAAAACAAAGTTCTGTGCAGATAAAAATACAATCTGATTTCAATCAGAACATTATGACCACAGTCACTTTCCAGAAGACAGATGACCTCTGGGACAGATGCCCTCATCCATCCATCCATCCATCCATCCACCCATCCACCCATCCATTCATCCACCTAGGAACAATTTAGAGTTACCAATCAGTCTAACATGCATGTTTTTGGTCTGTGGGTGCACACATGACAGAGAGAACATGTAAACTCCACCCAGAATGCCCTCCGGCTGGGATTCGACAACTTTTTTGCTGAGAGGCGGCATCTCTACCAACTGTGCCACAGTGCCGCCCAGTTGTCCTCGTGAATCATTTAAATATCTCAAGAAAAATGTCTAAAAATGGGAAGAAATTCAATTTAAAAAAGAAGAAGAGTCAAAAAATGGTTGAACGCTCAGCTAAAAGTTAAACACACGAAAATAAAGATCACGACCTCTCAGCTTTATTTATCACAACAAGAGCCCCCTCTGACATCTGGCTTGGTTCAAACACAGACAGAAATGAGGCCAAAATGTTTTTCAAGAGCGCTTCAAACCGTGTTTTTGCTCCTGTTTTATTGATCGCACAACAACACCGTCAAACTTTAATCCTCGGATTATTCATTTTGTGACATTTGCAGCCGTCGGACCCTTCCTGAACACAAAAGATCAAATGCCAGAGGAGTGTACGCTCTTTCCTCTGGACACTTCAGACTGTGTTTATCTCTGTTAACCTCTGAACAGAGCACACATCTGTTACTACGCGCCGCGGGGCTCCCCTGGGAAAATTTCCCATCATGCCCTGCGCTCGGCCTGTTGCAGCTGCATTTTTTATCAGCCTCCTCGTGAGGATTTTAATATTCCTGCGTTTAAGTGATCAGTAATTGACGTGCAATTATCCAAATGAAACATTAACTCAGGAGGTTAAATGCTTGTATCATCACAGAGTTGATATTCTATTTGTTAGGCTGCAGCTCTTGACATAACAAAAAATGGATTTTTATGTTCTGATTCAAATCCACGAAACTATTATATCTATTCATGTTCTGACCTATTTTGAAACAAAATAATTAAAAATAAAACATAACAAATGTTGCTTTTATCACCTGCTCATAAATATAGTATTTTGTCTGTAATTTCTGAAGAAGCACTTTATCTATTCTCTTCTGTTTTTTTTAAGTGTTTTTTTTAGCTCTGATTTGATCTAAAAGCTTTGGTCTCTAATACAGTAGTGTGTTTAACTCATGTGTCCATTATGTTTTAGTTTTCTCTGGCAGGATGTGTAAAGTCGTGATTACACATTCTCCGTGTTTGGTTTTCAGTTCCCCTACGGAGTCAAAAAGTAACCAAACCTCTTTTCCTCTTTGCAGCGCTACATGTGTTTCGCCAATCCGAAAGAAGTGAAGCCCCCCGAAGACCTCCAGGACCTCGGTGTTCGTTTCCTGCAGCCCTTTGTCAACTTGTTGTCCAAAGCCACCTACTGGTGGATGAACACCTTTATCACCTCGGCGCACCGGCGGCCCATCGACCTGAAGGTCATCGGCAAGCTGCCCATCGCCATGAGAGCGCTCACCAACTACATCAAGCTCCGCCAGGAGTTTGAGGAGCAGAAGGTGAGTTCTGCGCGTTTGTGTAATTTAAAATTAATTTGTGGCTTGCGAGGCTTAGAAAAGTTTGCAAAAGATTTCTGTTTCATCTCAGATCAGTCTGAAGGAGCTTCTGGTGTGGCTGAATCTGAATCAGCAATTGTTTATAAAAAATTACTGTAATTTCCAGAATATTGAGCGCACTTGAACACAC
>JBBPBX010000208.1:0-45057 GCA_038048925.1 Garcialebias charrua | reverse complement strand
ACCAAACCATACCAATCTATTTACAGAGCACTTAAAACAGCAACAAGGCCAACCAAAATGCAACAATAGAAACAAACAAGCACAGCGGACAAGAAAATATAAAATAAAAATATAGATACAAATAGCCACAGAAACTAACTAAAAAGGCCAACAATGTATAGTACAGAGAGGATCAAAACAAATCATACCATGTTGGGGGAACCGACTTGGGACCCGAAGGACCCAGGTTTGAACCCCAGTCACGGCATACCTTGTGGTGTCTATGGGCGGCACATCCCCAATTGCCCCCCGGGCGCTTTCAATAGCTGACCACTGCCCCACCTGGTGGTGGTTGGGTTAAATGCAGAGACTAATTTCGTCTTGTATGGAAACATACACAGATGACAAATGTGACATTATTATTATTATTATTATTATTATAAAAGCAAGAGAACAGAAGTGGGTTTTCAAGCGAGTCTTAGGGCCAGTTTACACGGCGCGTATTTTGAGTGAAACCGCTCCTTTCTCTCTGCGTCTTTGCTCATCGTTGACACGAGTCCACTAGCCCCCCCTCTTTGAATCAGATGGTTTTCTGATCCACCGCTCAGGGTGGAGGTTTTTCGCTGACCCCCCGTTGATAATGTAAACATCTCCCGCGGAGCTTTTGTATGAACACATGCGCGCAGCACGCACGCGCGCGCCGGCATTTCTAACAATGGAGGCTGACACACACGCACCACTTTCTGAACTACAGCTGATGGAATATATTTTGAGTCTCATATTTAATTAATCTACACCTGAATGTAGCTGCATCTGTGTTGGAAGAGACACAGCTGGATCCAGTTGTCGCTGTTAACGAGGCAGGCGGACATTTCACGTGTCACGCTGCATTATAACATACTAAATGTGCTATATAATAATAGTTTAACAATAATAAACAGTATTTATGTTAGCGTGGGAGATATTTAAATTTATCTGAGTTAAATTAATCTATCTGGACTCATTACGTCATGCCTAACATGCTGCATGTTGAAAATGAAGACACCAGGTTGATTTTTAATTTATTTATTTATTCAACACCACAAACTGTACATCACAAACACTGAGAATTAAATTGAACACTTTTTAAAACACGTTAACCGAACTGTTATGGACTGGACTCTTGTTGTTTTCATCCTGGTGGACACTGGACCCACATCCGAACTGGTCCGCTTTGTGGAACGACAGCTTATCGACCTCGCAGGAAAAAAATAATTTATATAAAAATAAAAATAAAACTTCAGTTGGTTGTTCTGTGATCGAAGTAAACACAAGCAAACATTATTAAGAACATTGTTTACCTTGTAGCGCTGCTGTAAATCAGCTGATTCTCACGGAGTAAAATCCGACATCGTCACGCGGTTCTGGTTCTGCTCATCAGCTGGTGTGCAGCTTGTTAGATGAAGCGGGACCCACTTGGTGTCAAATCTGTCGACTCTTATCCAAAATCCAGCTTTAACTTGTTGTTAACTTGTTGACAACAACTTGTAGTTAGCTGAACTTTTAGCCAGAGAGGAAAACAGACTGACGCAGCACGCATGCGCAGTAGTGAAGGTTCAAAAATTCACAGCGCCATCAAAAGGCCCGGCATGGTAACAGTGAATTTATGAGGGGGGGTGTGTCGTATCCACAGAATTCGCCCGTGTCAACGCAAAACTTTTTCCTCTAATTAACATACCCCAAACCTCCATTTCCCCCCACCGTGTCCGTGTAAATAGGGCCTTAAAGACTGTGAGTGTGGGAGATTGCCTGACACTCAGTGGCAACTCATTCCACAGTCCTGGACCTGCAACAGAGAACATATACAGTAGTCCCTCCTGTGTGTCCTGGACCTTTCTCTGGGTCTCCTCCCGGTGGGACGTGTCTGGAACACCTCACCAGGGAGGCGTCCAGGAGGCATCCTAACCAGATGCCTGAACCACCTCAACTGGCTCCTCTCGATGAGGAGAAGCAGCGGCTCTACTCCGAGTCCCTCCTGGATGACTGAGCTTCTCACCCTATGTCTAAAGGAGAGTCCAGACACCCTGCGGAGAAAACTCATTTCGGCTGCTTCTATCCGTGATCTTGTTCTTTCGGTCACAACCCATTCTTTACCGTCATCCATCAAGTACATTATTTTATCAACTGAAGTTATTGAAGTTCCATGATTTGGTAGACTATAATATTTTATCAGTTATGTATAGGGCTCAAAATAATGCATTACCTTTAAATATCCAAATGCATTTTGTTAAAAGACAAAGTTGTTATAATCTTAAGGGGACAGAGATGTTTGTAAAACCACAATTCAGAACTAGTTTGAAGGGACGTTCTACCTCAATCCAGGGAATTAGATTATGGAATGGCTTGGAGAATGTAGTTAAAAATGCCAAGTCAATGTTTACATTTAAGAAAATGATCAAAACAAATGTGTTAAATAATATATATGAAATAGCGTAATGTGTATTGTATTAGTTAGAAAATTAGAAAGAGTTAGTCATTTTGTACTGTTGGTTGGGGATTGTTGTTGTTTAATCTGATTGTTGGAAAAAGTTGGTTGAAAATTATTATTGTTTACATGGTTGATTATTGTTGTTTAATCTGATTGTTGGAGGTAAGGGGCAGATATAATAAGATTTATTCTTCTTTCTGCTACCTTTCATTTTTTTATATTTCGTACATTATCATTTATGAGATTGTCTTGTATTGTTTCTTTTGTAAAAAAATGAACAAATTTAATAAACATAAACATAAACAACCCAAAGCTCATGACCACAGTTGAGGATAGGAGCATAGATCGACCGATAAATTGAGAGCTTCACCTTTTGACTCAGCTCTCTCTTCACCACGACAGACCGCTACAGCACCTGCTTCACTGCAGACGCAACACCTATCCGCCTATCAATCTCTCGCTCCATTTTTCCCTCATTCTTGTACAAGACACTAGATACTTCAACTCCTCCACTTGGGGGCAGGACCTCCTTCCCCACCCAGAGGTCGTAAAACATTGTTGGCCTTATGGAGGCCACATTTGTCTATAAGCTGCGGGTGTCCATGTTGTAGCATAAGATATTTACAAAGAAAGATTTTTTAAAACTTTTAATATAAGTACAGTACTGGTAACATACACAAATACATACAGTAAATGCATTTTTCTGAACAGTGCCTGTAACACGGCTATCTTCATCCTACAGAGCATTTTTTTTACACTACTCCTTGTCAGGATCTACTGGCAGACTTGAGCAAACTTGCTCTGTGCATGCGGCCAGTTTCAGTAAACAATTTCTCACCGCCAGTCATCCAAGCCTCCCTCTGAGCACTGAGTGCCACATTAATACACAATTCACACTTATTTCGAGTGGCTGCAAACACTTTATGTCCCCAGGGAGGGGGGAAGCAAAGTTTTCCCCCTACCTGTTTCATTGGTCCACTGTGACCTGTTCAGTGATTTCATTGGTCAGATTTTTTTTAACCTTTATACATGTAGTATTGGAGAACTATGTGAATGCCCGGGTGTGACGAGGCTAAATGTTTTGGGGCCATTAAGCTCGTTAGCCCATCAAAAAGAAAAACAAACAAACAAAAAGAAATCTGTAAATTAGCCGTAGCATTGTATTAGCCGCGAGGTTCAAAACATGTGAAAAAAGTAGCGGCTTATAGTCCAGAAATTACGGTTTTAAGAAAACAATAAAATGTGATTGGTATAAAATGTAAAAATGATCCTATAAGAAAGAAGTTGTTTTTTTATTAGCTGAAAATGATCTCCCATGAATATTCTGAGTGGTAATAGATCGGGCAAGATCTTTGTCTTAAATGTTGCCATTAACTTTGAGTCACCTCTTTCTGTTAGCAAAATATCTCATGAAGCACTGGATGGATTTGAAACAAACATTCAGGAAATATTCCTTGGCTATACCTCTTTGATTTTTAGAGTCTAAATCAAGTTGGCTGCCAAAGCCAACTAACCTTACAAAGCACAGAAACTGGTGGATTCCAGTCAATTTGACTGGTCAAACTTGGTGTGGTACTAGCTGAGACTTATTTACAAAATAAAATTGCAATCCATTGAACAAGATCTTTCTATGAACGTTTATCATTAACTGTTAGAGTCAATCCTGTTTGTTAGCAAAACATCTTGAGAACCAAATGAAGATATTTAATGAAACTTTCAGACATGAATCACTGGATGGGCATCTACAGCTGATTATTATTTTTTGAGTCAATCCTGTTTAAGTTAGCAACCACAGCTAATAAGCAATAACACAAAAATGTCTATGTCAGAGTGAATTTAACAGATACTGAGCTAAATTAGGATGTGGTAGTAGCTGAGGGTCATCTGTAACACTCTCTGAGTGTGACATTTTTATTAATACAGGGGATCACGCATAACGTTTTTAACGTTAGACCTAAAACTCTTTTGTTTCTCTTTTTACAAATGTAAATGTCTAAAACTCTGCTATGAAAGCCAGTGGGCGATATGCATATCTTTCATTTTTAAAACTTTTTGGTTTGATACTATATCTCTGTCATCATAACAGTTTGTTCTCTTAAAATAAATCCTGTCTCTCTTTGATCAAACATACATAAGTAGATGAATACACAGATTAAATCTAATCTTTTTTGGGGGGGGGTTAAACTCTTATTATTGATAGTCACAATTTGATTTTCTGCTTAAGGCAAATATTTTAAGTTTTATGCTTCATGTGCAGTTTGTTTGTCTTCCGTTGGCCTCTATCAAACTTTTTTCCATCCATTTCTATTTCTATTTTTTTTGTTGTTGGATGTAACTGGGACCCTGTGTACATAATCTCGTTTTCAACACATGTACTACATGCGGTGCAAATGACAATAAATTCTCTCTGACTCTGACTCTGACTTAATCTTTTTTCTTCTATAATCATAATGGCATCCTCTTAAAGAGACACATGAATCATACAAAAGGTTATTTTCTTTGTCCTGCTGTTCTCATATTAAAGCAGTTTATGGGATGATTCAGTCCAGCTTGAAGTGGGATAATTAAATTTTATTTAAATGCCACATAAGATGTCCTTCACCAATGTAAACAGGAAAATGTCAGATTGCCTCGACCAGACATTTATAGGCTTTTTCATTTGGATTAGTTTAAAAAATGTTTTTGTGTTTATGTTCTAGTCATGTGCTTTTTTTGTCTACTTTTATGCCCGGTGCTGTTAAAGAAACATAATTTTGAGAGAAGAATGTTTAAGTTGTATTTTTAGCCTCTATAAGTGTTTTCCTCTGTGTTCATGAGATAAAGGAGCCACGTTGACTCAGCAGCTCCAGAATAATTCCTCACAAACGTTGAAGCTGGGTTTTCATGTTGGTTTTTAATTCTTGACTTTTTGAGGTTTTCTTTGTAAGACAAACATGTTTTGAATAAGAGAAACAAGTTTTTGGTCTCAAAAAAGTGCAAAAAATAAAATAAATAAAATAATACCCAGCATAATCTCCATGGTAACTCACATTTAACTCTCCGTGGCTCTGCTTAAAGAAGCATTTGAACAATTCATTAATGTGCCACAGGAAGAAATGTGTTACACCTGTACACATCTTGTTGCTTGGGAAACAACAATAAAGTACTTAACCTTGCAGAAAACATCTGGATATGTGGGTATTTTTAGTTGCCAAAGGCATTTAACAACTCACCTCAGCTAATGCCACAGCCTGTTTTTCTCTTATTTGATTAAAGTTTATATTTTAATTATTCTCTGGTATGTTTTATTTTTGTCCTTTCTTCTGTGTTTTCCTGTTCAGTTTTAATATTTAATATTTTGGAATTATGTGCTTATTGTTCTGTTTTGTTTTAGTCTTCTGGTTTAGGTCTTGTTCAGTTTTTTGTGTCATTTCTCATTTACCCTCAGTGTTTTTACCTTTAGTCTGCCTCCCTCACCTGTTCCTGCTCTGTAATCGCCCCAGGTGTTTGTTGTTTAGCGTTCATTAGGGTCTCTTTATATTCCTGATCCTTGCTTTGCTTTAGAGAAGGGAAGTCTGAGATTGTCATCTGTATATTCCCACATAATGGTAAAGTTCCTTCTCTGCATTTAACCCATCACATGTGAGATACACCCAGGTGGAGCAGTGGGCAGTTTTGTGAGTGCCCGGGGAGCAATTAGGGATTAGGTGTCTTGCTCGAAGACACCACGACACGTGGGAATAGCTGGGAGTTGAACCACGACTTTCTGGTCGGCTACCCTACGTCTACTCCATCTTGACCCACAAATCAGTGTTCCTTGTTTTTCTCCACCTTTGGTTGCCTCGCCAGCACTTATTGTTAATTTTTTATTTTTTAAAGATGAAGATGTTTTAAGTTTTATCTTCGAGCTCGTCCTTTACAGTCAACATCTGGGTCCAATCCTCCATTTCCACCAACAAACTGAGCTAATATACAACGGCTGTAAAACAATAAACATTAAAAGTTCAAGGGTCTTTATTGTCATTCACATCACATTTAGTACATGAGGTGGAACAAAATTGTGTACTCCAGGTCCTACTTACCCCCCCAAAAATAGCAAAAATATAAAGTATAAAAAAGAAACAGTATACAGTATAAGCATCTAAGATATACGCCAAACAATATAATACAGTGTATTAAACAGCAGTCTGAACATGAGTCTGTTGTGAGCAGATGGGTATGAATACAGCAGCTTAAAGGTGAGATCAGCAGCATGGATAAAGTGACAAATTTCAAAGTAAAGCGTTATTGCAGTGATTTTTCTGGATTTATGAGGTTAACAGCCTCAGGGTAGAAGCTGTTCCTCAGTCTAGGGGTTCTACACTTAATGCTCCTCAACATCCTTCCTGAGGGGAACGGGGCAAAAAGTGTGTGCTGGGTGAGTGTGGTCCTTCATGATGCAGGTGGCCCTCTTCCTGCATCTGGAGGTGTAGATGTCTGTGATGGTGGGGAGACTGACTCCAACAGACTTCTGTGCAGCCTTCACCACTCTCTGCAGAGCTTTTCTTTCTGCAGCTGTGCAGCCTCCATGCCA
This sequence comes from Garcialebias charrua, assembly GCA_038048925.1. Taxonomy (NCBI): domain Eukaryota; kingdom Metazoa; phylum Chordata; class Actinopteri; order Cyprinodontiformes; family Rivulidae; genus Garcialebias; species Garcialebias charrua. Next base: position 38,059 of record JBBPBX010000208.1, on the reverse strand, counting down.
CACGTTGATGCTGGAGCACAGGATGCTCTCCACTGCACACCTGTAGAAGGAGGTGAGGACTGAGCTTCTCAGTCCAGCTCGTCTCAGCCGCCTGAGGAAGTAGTCTCTGATGAGATTTCTTGATCAGGCTGGTGGTGTTGTTGCCCAGCTGAGGTTGTTATTCAGGTGCATTAACCTGAATATCTTGTTTCTGGGTAAAACGATGACGACTTTACCATGTTTTTTGTAACACTGAGTTAAAATTGTTGAATTGAAACGCTTCAGTGTTCAATTAATGTACTGTACATCTATCTAATAATCAAACTTCAACAAATCAAATCCCTCCTACAAGCCAACCATCTGTTAATCACACCTTCTCTTTTTCTCCATTCTCAGTCAGTGAGGTAAATAAACTGTTAAATGATCTTGATCCTAAAAAATCTGCAGGTCCAGATGAACTTCCACCTTATTTCTTAAGGCTGGCTGCTCATATCATCACAGTCCCTGTGACCCACATCTTTAATCTGTCCATAAGCCAAAACACCATTCCGGATGCTTGGAAAACAGCCTTTGTTCTTCCTTTGCTGAAGGGAGGTGACCCCACCTCACTGAACAATTATCGACCGATCTCTAAACTCTGCATCTTAGCCAAGGTTCAAGAAAAACTGATAAACTCTCAGATCAAAAACTATCTGGACTCATTTAACATCTTACCTCTCCATCAATCTGGTTTCAGGAAAAAACACAGCACAACAACTGCTTCTCTGAAGGTTCTGAATGATGTTGTTGAAGCATTGGATGCTAAGGACTATTGTGCTGCACTTTTCTTAGACCTGTCTAAAGCTTTTGACACTGTGGATCATAACATCCTGTGTCATAAGCTCTCAGAAATCGGTTTCTCTGATCACACCATCGGTTGGTTTTCTAACTATCTTTCCAATCGGAGGCAATGTGTTCAACATAACGGTGCTTCTTCCAGCTATTTAACAGTTAAAAATGGTGTACCACAAGGCTCAGTTTTAGGACCAACTCTCTTTACAATCTACATAGCTAATGTAGGTCACTGCATCCCTGATGCATCCTTACATTTCTATGCTGATGATACAGTTGTTTATTGCCGAGCTAAAACAGTTGCTAAGGCTTTCCTGTTACTGCAATCTGCTTTTGACATCATCCAGTCAGATTTGTTCCGTCTCAAACTTGTCCTAAATGCTGATAAAACAAAAGGGATGTTTTTTTCAAATAGGAAGGCGGTTCCAGCAGATCCTCCTCTGATTTTTTCTTCAAATGGTGTCCCTATTGAGTTTGTTGATTCCTATAAATATCTGGGTATCCTGATTGATTCACATCTCTCTTTTAAACTCCACGTGGAAAACCTAGTGAAGAAATTGAAAGTTAAACTGGGTTTCTTTTTCAGAAACAGATCCTGTCTATCACTGAATGTTAGGAAACGCCTTGTGTCTGTGACTTTCCTTCCCTCCATTGATTACGGTGACATTCTCTACATGAATGCTCCTACAAGCACCCTGCGGATGTTGGATGTTGTCTATCATGGTGCACTAAGATTCATAACTGGTTGTGATTATCGTACCCACCACTGCACCCTGTATTCACTGGTTAACTGGACATCATTAACCTCACGCAGACTCTTCCACTGGTACATTTTCATCTTTAAATCACTTCTTGGTCTGCTGCCCTCATACATCTCCTCCTACATGTCTTTGCGTGAGTGCAGCTACAGTGTGCGCTCTCAGGACATGATTACCTGCAGTGTTCCGTCAGTGAGGACTGAACTTGGAAAAAGGGCCTTCTCCTACTCCGCTCCTGCTTCATGGAATATCTTACAAAAAGATCTGAAGCTCTCGACCTTGACTTCTCTAAATGGTTTTCAGAATCTGTTGGAATCCTGGCAAAAACCAATGCAGATCTGTTCCTGTCTTTGATTTTATACGTCTACCTTATAATGTTTTGCTAGTTTTTTGATACTTTGTAAAAAAAAAAAAAAAACTTTCTTTTGTTTTTTTTTTCTCTCTTTTGTTTTCTATTGTTTATTGTTTGTTTGTTTATTGTTTATTGTTTAAGGAAATTATACCACTGCTGTTCATTGTTCTTTAGTTTTAGCAGGTCGCTTTCGTAAATGAGCCCTTGAGGTTCAAAAGATTTACCTGACTAAATAAAGGTTGAATGAATGAATGAATATATATATGTATCTTCCTGATGCTGTGTGCTGATTATGGTTGAAGCAAGTGCACTTTTTTGTTTATTTTTTGATAAAATTAAAACCATCTCCTATATGTTGGTACTTATTTCATAACAAACTAGTCACAGCTCTGCACAGCGCTGTAGGAGTGGGTCAGATTGCTGATTTACCTGACTGCAGAAGCAAAGTGACTTTTCCTTGTTCGTAATGACTTTAGAGCTTTATTGGTGTTTGGTTTGACACTGGAAGACTTTAGGTACTCTTTTAAAAAAGGATCTAAATGTAGTAGATATAAAGATTCTTAAAGATTCAAGCTCTGAATCATAAACTTCAGCTTTATTTAATTGCTTAACAAAGGAGTATTGGCATGGAGGGGGAAAGACTGTAAAGCAGTGGTCCCCAAACTACGGCCCGTGGGCTGTATCCGGCCCGCCTCCACATTTGGCCCGGCCCCCAGAACAATACCAGAGAGCATTTAGATTTTTTTTTTCATATGTGTATTTGTATTTGATAATAAATTTGGACTTTTGCAATAAAATGTTCCTTAGTTATGAACTATTTTGAACTATTGTTCCACATTTAATTTATTGTGTCAGCGTTTGGGGAAAAATGCTGACACATCCAAAACGTGACATTCTGTTCCACCTTTCTGCCGTCTGTGCCCCTATCTGGCAACCCCCAGAAAAAAAAATCCTAAACCCGCCCCTCTAAAAGACAGAATGGAATATTGGTGAAAAGATTAGGTAAAAGAAAAATTGATTCAGAATGCAGGCAGAGGTGGGTAGAGTATTCAAAATTTTTACTCAAGTAAAAGTATTGTTACTTGAACCAAATAGTACTCGAGTAAAAGTAGTGAGTAGGCATCCAAAAATGTACTTGAGTAAAAGTAATAAAGTACTTTGATTATAACCTACTCAAGTAGTGAGTAACTGCAGAGTACCATCTCGTGTCATTAAATTATAACATGCAAATGTATTTACAAGGAAACATAACTTTTAATGAGACTGAACATACATTGTTATAAATAAAAACACAAAGGCAATACCAGCCAAAAGGATTTAGAAATAAACCACTTATCTTTTACATACCGGTATTTGTAAATAAATAAAAAACAAAGGCAACTGTAGCCCAAATAATTCTGCTAAATAATAATAAACTTGACTTTCTGCAAAACTTTGTTTCTACCAGTAAATGTTGGAACTCATTTTCTTACATTTTGACATCCTATAAACAGCACTAACTGTTTACCAGAATCTCCGACGTCACTCAACATGGCCCGCGCGGAGAGTTTGTTGTGGTCACGTGACTGGTTGGCTTCACTTGATTGGTTACATGTCAGGTGACAATAAGTTACGCAATAATTTTGCTGCAAATGTTTTTACATACTTGAAACAAAAGTAACTGTAGCGATCGGCAGAAAGCCCAAGTAACTGAGTAAAAGTTGCGGTTTTCTCCCCTAAAATTTACTCAAGTAAAAGTATAAGTCTTTCACATTTAAACTACTCTCACAAGTACAATTTTCTCAAAAAGCTACTTAAGTAAATGTAACAGAGTAAATGTAACTCGTTCCTACCCACCTCTGAATGCAGGGCATTTAAGCTGCAGTGGACAAACAATTATTTTTTTGTTCAATGCAAAGAAAAGGCTGTCTGTCTCATCTAAAGAGGCGGTGGCGGTATTCAAAGAATACAATCTCTAATAAATAGTGTTCATTTCCTGGATTTTTTTTCTGTGAAGAACCCAGAGAGGGTTATTTGGTTATTATTTATTTCATTAATAATGTTATTATTTATTTTATTAATAGTGTTATTATTTATTTTATTAATAGTGTTATTATTTACCTCCTGACTTTTGTTCTGTGAAGAACCCAGAGAGGGTTATTTGATTGTGCTTTCTGGAAAACAATACATTTTTACATTTGGGCACTCCTGCAATCGTCACACTTTCTCCTGTTACAAACTGACTCCGGCCCCCCACCAGAGAAAAGAAAAGTTATGTGGCCCTCACAGGAAAAAGTGTGGGGACCCCTGTTGTAAAGCCTCAGACCCCCCATTCCCCTCCCCCCATCAAACTGAACCTTCTTTGTTCTAAATTTTAAAATGTATCCTTGCAGAAACATTGATGCAATTGTCTCTTTATGAAATGAAACTGCATTTGCAGTTTTAATTTGCAATGATGAGCTGAAAAGGAGCCCATACAATGAATGAAAACTTAAAGGGAGACCACTCTTTTGATATGAGGTTAAAGGAAAGAAAAGTTAGGGAAGGTTATAAATAAATATCATGTTCAACAAGATAACTCCTTGAGTGTCCCATGTTTAAAGAAACAGTTAAATCCTAATCAGATTGAAGAGCTAATGGCTAAACTGAGCCAGTTCAAGACCTAAGCCTTCTTAGAATAACTCCAATCTTTAAAAAGAAATAAAATATATAGCAGTTTTGCAAATACTAATTAATAAACATTTACACCATTGTCTTACTTTTTACCCTCTATTCTTCTTACAAATAAACCTAAACATTGTAATGATGACACTCTTTAGGTTTATAAAAAAAAAAAAATACAGTAATTTGCATGAACCTGAATGAACATCCGTTCACTTTAGTCAGCTCCAGTCAGATGAGACGCTACCTTGTAAGTTCGGTCAGAATTTAACTTTATTCATTAAACTGATGTTATTCAAGAGCTATCTACGGGAGCGGTGGTGCAGAGGCTAGAGTGAAACTGTGATTGGAAGGTTGCTGGTTCAAACCCCCCTGCTAACTGTAACATCAAAAACCTGGGCCACCTATCCACCTCTTTCACAAAAAGCTCATGTAGGCCGCCATGACAGTCCGGAGCCGCCCCCTCCCGGTGGTAAACTTCTGGCGGAAGTCCTGTAGCGTGTGGTTTGCTGTGAAAAACAAGCTGGGACACCAGTTTATTTTCTCTCGTTTTTTAAATTTTTTGGGTTGTTTCTTGCTGGGTTAGAGGGTGTTACAGTCAGGTATACGTTTGAGCAACGCGCTGTTGTAAACGTGAAGGATTTATCTCCATCGGAGGAGCTGACAGCTGCTCCTTCCTGCTGTCAAAGACGTCGCGCTCCGATCAACTTTAGTTCGGTAAACAAAATATTCTATATAAATCATTTTGTGAAACCATGTCAGAACAATATCGGAGTATAACCGTCTGTTTAGTAGCTGTTTTTTGTTGTTGTTTTTTTCATGATTTAGCGTCTACTGCTGTGGTTAGCTTAGCATGTAGCTACTTTAAAGGCTAACTTTCAGACGGTAACACTCACAACAAAGTGCTGGTTCTTGAGCCTGGACTTTTTTTGGGGCTGTGTTATTTTAGTTAAACTGTTATTTAGCTGGTTATATATGATTGAGACAGTTTACACATCTTTTTTCAAAGACAGACCGTGTCAACAATGACTAGGCCTCAAAACCTGACCCGTCATTAAACCAGAGTTATTAAAGCACATTAAAATGTGAGTAAATAAAGAATTTACTTAACAAATCTGTCATTAAATAATATAACTGTGTGTTGCACACATGTTTATACAGTATTATTTATATTTATTTATATTATTTAATGACAGATCTGTTAAGTAAATGCTTTATTTACTCATTTTAGTACAAATACTGTACTGTACACACTGTCTATGACAAGACAAGTTTTCTTTTTCTACTTTACAGAAGACTGAAGCCACGAGATCCATCCAGAGATAAGATCCTACATTAAGTAAATGCTTTATTTACTCATTTTAGTACAAATACTGTACTGTACACACTGTCTATGACAAGACAAGTTTTCTTTTTCTACTTTACAGAAGACTGAAGCCACGAGATCCATCCAGAGATAAGATCCTACATTAAGTAAATGCTTTATTTACTCATTTTAGTACAAATACTGTACTGTACACACTGTCTATGACAAGACAAGTTTTCTTTTTCTACTTTACAGAAGACTGAAGCCACGAGATCCATCCAGAGATAAGATCCTACATTAAGTAAATGCTTTATTTACTCATTTTAGTACAAATACTGTACTGTACACACTGTCTATGACAAGACAAGTTTTCTTTTTCTACTTTACAGAAGACTGAAGCCACGAGATCCATCCAGAGATAAGTTTGTACACCTGGGTCCAGTCTCAGATCGTACACCTGGGTCCAGTCGCAGATCTACACCTTAGATTCCTGTGGACTTGGCTGAAATCGGACAGTTCCACATGAAGAGAAATCTGTTCAGTTTGCTGGTCTCCATCATTGCTTGCTTGTTGAATTGGTTTTGATCTTTATTCTGTGCCAATTCATTTTCATTAAGACAACACCACACACAGTTGTCATATTGTACACTATTCAGTTTCAACTGTTTTAAATGTATAATTATACTAGTTTTTATTCTGAACTTTGTCAGTCTCCTGGGTGATGAAAACTTATAAGCAAAATGAATGTTTTTATGCTTTGCACATGTGAATAAAAACACTGGCCTAAGAACAATCAGGATCTATATTTTTTTAATGTATATTACAATGAGTAGTATGGTTGACATCACAATGAAACTACTTCACATTATTAGACATTGAACAGTGTATTTTAATTATTGAAATAACAACAAAAAGAACAAATGTAAATGAACAGCAGATTTATTTATAGAAGATTTTAACTCGTTTGTTGCTGTGTACACTGCACAAAACTTCTGGACCAAGTCGAGTTTCCATCCATGTCCTGGGAGTCTGCTGGTGATTGAAGATTCTACGACCGGACAGAGTACCTTAACACAGAAATTTTTAGATATGGAGTAAATAATTTCTATGTTTCTCTTTTGTATATAATATATATACTCTACACCATGAATGTTTTTGTTGAAAAGCTTATGTAATAGTGTATGTATGAGATCAACTGAAAAATGACTTCTTTTTTTGTTTTATTCAACCACAATGTAACAGGTTCTTCTTTAAATGGCAACACATGGTTTTCTCAAAACAATGTACATATTTCATATTATCTTGTCTTTGAATATTGCAGAAAATATATAACTACTTTATCATCAACTTGTTAATTAAACAGCATGTGTTTCAACTTTGTACATGATTTTAATTGTGACATTTTCAACAAATTTTATATTAAATGTATGCTTCCATTCACAGCACAGACTTGAACTCTGACTATATTAATGTCTGGCTGTGATCTAAATATTCTGATATAAGTGATGTACCTTCCACAGTGTCCAGTCAGCCTGTCCGTGAGCAGTGAGATAAGACGTTAACTGTGCTTCACCTGTCACTGCTCAGTGACAGGTGAGGCACAGATAACGTCTTATCTTCGCAGTTAACGTCTTATCTTCGCAGCTTCTTAAAACATCCTTGGAATTATCCACCTCTTATGTGCTTCCATTTACGTGAGGTAAAGGAAACTTTTGTGTAAATAAATAAATAAATGCTAGCAAGTATGTTTCCCCACAAACGTAAACAAGAGCGCGGGACCGCGGGCGGAAGTATATCCCCGGCTTCCGCTATGAATTATGGGTAGTGGCGCGAAAACGAAAATAGGGTGGATACCTGCCTATACTCTCATTTTCCCCACTCTGGTCCTTGAGCAAGGCACTTACCATCCCCATCTGCTCCCCTGGGTGCACTATCATAGATAGATCCAAGCTCAGTGGTCTGTTGCTGCATCAGGAAGAGCATCTGGTGTAACACAATTCTCAAATGTTTGGCGACCCCTGTAGGAGGGAGCAGCCGAGAGGAGAAAAAAAAAGTCCAAATGCTACCTACAACAGGTAACATATTTATTTGTAACAAATTTTCACCAAAACCTCACTTCAAAAGATTTGAACTACTGTGTTACTTCTTACAAATTGATATACTGTATGCAGAATTGTAGTAACTTCCCATGGGCTCACCACATGTGAGAGGGGCCAAAGGGGTCAGGTGCATTGTGGAATGGGTGGTGGCCGAGGGCGGGGACCCTGGCGGTCTGATCCTCAGCTACAGAAGCTGGCCATTGGGACATGGAATGTCACCTCTCTGGTGGGGAAGGAGCCTGAGCTAGTGTGTGAGGTTGAGAGGTTCCGGCTAGAAATAGTCGGACTCACCTCAACGCATGGCTCTGGCTCTGGAACCAGTTTCCTTGAGAGGGGTTGGACACTCTTCTACTCTGGAGTTGCCCCTGGTGAGAGGCGCCGAGCAGGAGTGGGCATACTTGTTGCCCCCCATCTTGGTGCCTGTACGTTGGGGTTCACCCCGGTGAACGAGAGGGTAGCCTCCCTTCGCCTACGTGTGGGGGGACGGGCTCTGACTGTTATTTGTGCCTATGCGCCAAACGGCAGCGCAGATTACCCCTTTTTAGAGTCCTTGGAGGGGGTATTGGAGGGTGCGCCTCCTGGGGACTCCTGGATGGCACAGCACTTTCTCCAGCTAAACCAGGTCAAAACAGAAGTTTTAATCATTGGACCTGAGGTTCAAAAAGAAAATACAATTCAGGGATTACAATCTCTGTCTTTACAACCTTCTAAAAAAGTAAGAAGCCTGGGAGTTCTTTTTGACTCTGAGCTTACTTTTATTCCTCATATTAAACTGTAAGAATTATGAGGAGGTCAATATTAATACTGACCTCTTTACCTTAATTAATTTACTTATTCAGATTGAATAGTAAATTCACGGATTCTGTTCTTTTTCAGTTTACCCAATATTTCTGTGATCTTTATGATGGATAAATAAACAGAGCCATTAAGTGACAATGGACATTGACTTAGTTTGATATGTCAAAGAGACACTATCATTTATTTAAAATGAATCAACTAAATTAACACCATTACACTTGATTGACATGATTTCACTTTCTTTCAATTTAAAACGTCAGCACACTTAAATTCAACACAACAGACTTCAATATTGGATGTTAACATATTTAGTCTGTGGGCTCTTCAGCTTAATTATAGTTTCCAGCTTAGATAGAGAGGGGAAAGAGTAGGAGGAAAGATTTAAGAAGAATTGGGAGGTTAAGAGAGGAAGTTTATCTTGCATTTATGAAACCAGATGACACTCTTCCGTACGCGTCCAGCTAAGATATCATCACACCTCCAGTAAGCAAACAGCTGCTCCTTTACCTTAAGACGTCCGCCTTGGTTCTGGCAAAGAGCTGTGGTCAGCCTTGGACTGACGAGTCGTCGGTCCCGCAAGTCCAAGCTGGACTCCAGACGTGTTTACCTTGTCGGTGTCGGTGATACTCGCTTTCGTCGGCAGAAGCCGTGACAGTCGTGGTTTCTTGGCTCAAGATAATTTATTCCAGGAAGGAATAACAAAGTTTGAGCTTACGCTTATTCGAAGTGGACTCATAACAGCCTGTTATCAGTCCTTAGCTGAAGACGCAGGTCGTTAGCTCTTGACCAAACGTACCCAGCTCTTTGGGAAAGGTTCACATCTCTTTGAAATTCCCAGCAAACTCTGAAGCGTTCTCGCACAGTTAGAACTTAAAAAGCAGGAACAAAGAGAGGAGTGAACTTGCCTTATCAGGCCCAAGGTTACAGCCAGAGCAGAGAGAGATTTGTTTAGGGAAAGGCACAGCAAGCTGGAGCCCTTTCATGAAAAACAACGGGTTACTGTCCTCTGAGTTTCTAAACAAAACCGTCCGGTCTCTGTGACCCGAGATTGCACCTTTGACACAGCAGTGAACACAGTTTAACTCTCACAGAATAACACAGCTTAAAAGCACACATCATGAAAATGACAAAAGTTATTCTTTTGATCACATCAGCCTAAAATCAAAGATAGAAATAGTCTCTTATTGGTGACTATGTTATCAGATTATAGCTAAATGAATGATTTTGTAGTAAATGTCTTGCTTTACTGAGAGGTCAGTAAAGGTCATCACTGGACAGTTCAAAAACCTTAATTTGACCCTGGGTAGGTCCACTACAAAACAAATAGTCAAAACAGGATTTTATCATCTAAAAAATATAGCCAGAGTCCACCCTCTTCTTTCTCTGACCAATACTGAGACTTTGATGCACGCTTTTATTTCTAGTCGTTTAGACTACTGTAATTCATTGCTTTCTGGTCTCCCTAAGAAAAATTTGTCCAGCCTTCAGATGTTACAAAACTCTGCTGCTCGTGTGCTAACCAAGACCAGAAGACAGGCTCATATTACACCTGTTTTTAAGTCATTGCATTGGTTCCCTGTGCGCCTCAGGATTGATTTTAAAATTCTTTTAGTGGTTTTTAAATGTCTCAATGGTCTCGCACCATCTTATCTTGCAGAGCTGCTATTGCCCTATGAACCCCCGCGGACATTAAGGTCCTCTGGTACTGGACTACTAACGGTTCCAAAAGTCAGAACTCACTCTTATGGTGAGGCTTCTTTCCAGTTATATTTCCCCCGTCTGTGAAATAGTCTGCCGGAGAACCTGAGGACTGCAGAGAATGTTGTTGTTTTTGTGTGGCATGGAGGCTGCACAGTTGCAGAGAGGAAAGCTCTACAGAGAGTGGTGAAGGCTGCACAGAAGTCTGTTGGAGTCAGTCTCCCCACCATCACAGACATTTACACCTCCAGATGCAGGAAAAGAGCCACTTGCATCATGAAAGACCCCACTCACCCAGCACACTCACTCTTTGCCCCACTCCCCTCAGGACGGAGGTTGAGGAGCATTAAATGTAGAACCACTAGACTGAGGAACAGCTTCTACCCTGAGGCTGTTAGACTCATGAATAAATAATCAATATGAATAAACACTGCAAAATATCACATCATGCTGATGCTGATCTGTTTTCTTGTTGCTGTGTTCATCTGTGACCATCTGCTCATACAGACTCATGTTCGTGCTGCTGTTTATAATGATGTTTTTCTACTACATTAGGGCTTAGTGTATTACTAGTTGATGTTTCTCTTAGTTAATCCTAGATGTTATTACTGTTTTTCTCTTGCATTTGTTGTTGGATGTAACTGGGACCCCGTGTACATAATCTCGTTTTCATCACATGTACCACATGCGGTGCAAATGACAATAAAGACTCTCTGACTCAAGACCCATCTTTTTAACTGCATTTCCTGAACTGGTTCATCTCTGTTCAATCTATACATTTTCCATACTACTGTATTTAATTTTATTTATTTATTTATTTATTTTATGTGTCGTTTGCTTTAATTTTGTGAGTTTATTGTTTTATAATTCTTTACAGCACTTTGAGCTGCTTTTAGTATGAAGGGTGCTTTATAAATAAAATTGATTGATTGATTGATTGATTGATACTCATCATTTAACAAAGTTAAGTCAGGTCCTCTGGACAGATTTTTCTTGTTGAGTTCAGCAAGAAGAATCAAGAAGAAGAATCCATCCAGAGGACCTGACTTAACTTTGTTAGATGACTCATCAGTCCATCTGCTATTTAAGACCAGCTCTGACCAAAGCTCCCCTCTGGATTGTTCCTTCACACTAGTGACCAATGTGGCCGACTCCGGTGTACATTGTGACTCTCAGTGACTTTTGTGGTTGATTAGGGGGTGGGGGGTGATGGGTGTACTTACCTCCACTCATCACCTTTTTGTACAGAACCAACTGTCCTTGTGAACTGCTGACATGTAAACCTTAATCAAAGATAAACCTCACCACTTACCTTCCTGACCCACTCTCCATCACTTCATCGTGTCCTTCCTTTTAACTTTTGAATTTTCCTGCCTTCTTCACAAAACCTAAAAACTGGACAAATAAGTCCAACATTCATTTCATCAATGATTCTCAAGATTACCTCTAAAACATGTTCTCTTTGGAGAGAAGATGTCCTCAAACCAATCTTCACATAGCTTGCCATAATTGTCTGTATACGGTATATTCTCAATAAATAAATATTGTTCATCTGCTACTAATGTCAGTTGATGGGTTCATAACAATAGTCTATTTAATGTTTAAACTATGACATTTAATGTGCTATCACACAATCTTGGGAATCCACTGTATTATTAAAATGCATATGAAGAGGTCTTTTTCAAAACTCTGCAAAGATCATCCACATTCTTGTAGATTTCTATAAACATTCTATTCTATTAAGGTCTTGAGTGTGAAGGTGTCCTTAGAGGACAATATAAAATAATTACAGTTCATTTTAAACCCACATGTTTTTTGTGTCAGTCAACAGTTGTTCCATAAAAGTTAATCAATGTGGTTTGCGTCACAGCAGCACATCAAAATTGTCTCTATCTAAAGAAAGTATTAAAATTTGCCACCGGATGCTTTGCTGTCATTTTATATGCAATGTTGACAATGGAAATAAAAATTTCCAACAGTAAATTATGCTACATAATCCTTCATTTTCTAAATCTTATCAATCAAAATTCATGGTGTCTGCATGCCATGCAATTTGTACGCCTTGCTGTCATATTTATTAAAGGAGTTTTTATATTACTTGTAGTATGTCACTGCCAATAAAGAGTTGTGACAAAATATTACAAAACACCTTAAATTTTCAGAAAGTTAAAGAAGATCTGCTATTGAACACTTGGCTTAATATAAATCATCCCTAAAGCAGATGTTGTTTAATGCTATGGCTCAGCAATGTAAAACTGCCTAACTTACTGCCTGGATAAGAGAAGTGCCATTTAGGATGGAGTAATTAATATGTTGTCTGCATATTTTATCCTGGACCTGCATTTTTGCTGAGACAGTAATCAATGGCCTAGCTGCATGTAGCTGCATGCTACAGGGCAATCAATGGCTCTGTACTGTGATGCAGTGTCAGTGTAACAAAAAATATTGTACAGGGGTTGAATTGCTCAGGGCTTTATAACCTATTCATTCCTAATGTTATTCAAACACATAACATTTCTTCTGTCTCTAGACACATTTACTATGTAAAATTCATTCATTCATTCATTCATTCAACCTTTATTTATACAGGCTAGCCTCGTTGAGCCACGGGGACTCATTTACAAGAGGGACCTGTCTCACTCACACCCAGGGTCAATTTAGAGTTACCAATCAGCCTAACATGCATGTTTTTGGACTGTGGGAGGAAACCGGAGCACCCGGAGAAAACCCACGCATGCACGGAGAGAACATGCAAACTCCACCCAGAAAGGCCCCCCGGACCGGGATTTGAACCAGGGACCTGCTCGCTGAGAGGCAGCAGCTCTACCAGTTGTGCCACTGTGCTGCCCAACATAACATGAGAGCTCAAGATCTCTGTGCTAAAGCAGTTGGCGCTAACCATCTCCCAATCTATCACTGATGTAAACGATGGTCCGAACCAGTAGAATCCATACCCAGGCATGGTTATTGTCAGTATTATTCACAGTGCCAGCCTGACAGAAGTCATCTGTACTCCCATTGCTTTTTCAGAAGCATATTGCCATGTGTAATTTAATGCACCTTCACCGGAGCACCTATAACCTTGTGGAGGGGATAGAAATATGTCATCCACATTGACAGGAAGTTTCCTGTCTGATGAAAACATTTGCATGCTTTAAGAGAATTTTGTTGTTGGATATAAACATATTAATATTACTTTTGACTCAAACACCACTAAGGATATACATCCAGTGAGTGAAACATTTTAATGTCATGTTTTTATAGTATAATTTAGGTTTTGTTCACTTTTTCTGGAGACTTCGGCAACAACACAGACCCCTTGTTGCAATGATCACTTGTAATAATATTATTTTTTTGTCATAGAGGTCTCTGGAGTTTCTCACCAGTTTTCACCATATTCTAAAAATAATCAAATACATTTGAGGATTCAAAGTGAATCTGTTGCGGCATAATTTTTTTTCAGGATCTTTGGATAACATATTTTTTGTGTGAAACTTTCAAACAAACTCATGTAATATTTTTATAAATCCTTTATTATTTTTGACCTATTTATTAAAACCAGAAAAAATATGAAATATACACATTTACATGTTTCCCTGGACATCACTTCATCACAGTCATGTATTTCAATTTATTAATATTTACATATACTACAACGTCACACAAAATACTTTGCACATCACTTATTATTTAGGGGTCAAAGGACAAAAAGTTCTCCTCAAATTGAAATTGAATTTACATGATTTTTTTGTTAATACTGTAGTTATCCACATGCCCAGACAGTTTGTGTTCAGTGGCAGCCGCAGGTTCCAGCCACCATGTCATTACAGGTAGTCCCCGATTTACGAGCGAGATCCGTTACAACGAGGCGCTCGTAAACCGGAAATCTCGTAATTTGGAACGGCCGCCATTTCTCTCGTAAATCCGGAAATCCGCTCGTAAATTGGAACGGTTTTCGCTAGCGCGACTAAAAACACTCTATTTTCATCTAAAAACTACTTTTGAGTGCATAAAAATGATCGGAAACGTGTGTTTATATGCTTAACTAACTAACTGTAGTGAAAAAACACATGAAAACTCAGTATTTTTTTCGTTTTTTCCAAAAATTCGCAGCTCGTAAGTCTGGAACCTCGCAGATCAGAGCGCTCGTAAATCGGGGACTACCCGTATACTGTTTCAGAACCACGTTGTCATCCTCATCAAAGTAGAGCAAGCTGATGGAAAACAGCTTGTCGGGCACGCAGTACGGTGTCTGGATGCCTCGGATCAGCTTCAGGGCGTTGATGATGGACTGGATGGTGGCGTGGCTGGTTGGTCTCATGTTCTGACCCAGAGGGAAGGAGCAGGAGCCCTTGCAGTGATAAGCTTTGTAACCCTTAGGAGAGACGATCCAGCCCGACCAGCCGATCTCCTCCAAGTCCACGTACAGAGGCAGGTGCTGGCAGGGCTTCAGCCTGCCTTCCTCATCAATGTGCTCCAGGGAGCGAGCGCTGCGGGGCGGCGAGGCAGAAGTGGGGATCTGAGGGAGGATGGAGGTGGTAATGACCTCATGTGGATCTGAACAAAGAAACAGGAAGTGGTGCATTTTATTCTCTGAATGGACAGGAAGCGAGCGCTGCGGGGCGGTGAGGCAGAAGTGGGGATCTGAGGGAGGATGGAGGTGGTAATGACCTCATGTGGATCTGAACAAAGAAACAGGAAGTGGTGCATTTTATTCTCTGAATGGACAGGAAGCAGTAGAGTTCTTTCAAAAGTAGATGTCAACTGTGGCACACACTGATTTTTATTTTATTTCTTGAAAATACATTAAACTTTGGGAGAACATAAAGCATGCAGCAAGTAAAACATCTTCTGTTACAAATAAAGTCCAGTTGTTTTTGTATTTGTATAAAGCGTGCAGCAAGTAGACTGCCAGAGAACAAGCTCTGGGTTTGTTCTGATCCAAAAAGAACAACAGAATTGAGTCTTACTTGTAGTCTCAAGTGTTGCAGAGCGGCGACCATCATCGGTGAAGAGAACCAGCATGGGCTGCTTGCTCTGATGATGGTGCTGCCCTGAAGCGAAGCGGATCAGGTTCAGGTCCACCTGGCTTCCTCCTAGACACCGAACCACCACATGGAGCCCCAGGTTACTGCCCTCATCCTGCATCCAGGAGCTGACCTGCAGGAAAACCTACAAAAAGTTAAAAGCTCTTGTTCTTTTGAAATGTTTTGGAAATTGAGTCCTGATATTTACAGCGTGTGTGACTGTGAACACTTCCCAACCGGTGGAGTGGACAGGGACAAGCCGAGAGGACAGCAGCTTCCTCCCCTGTGTGCTGGTGGTACTGCTGTCCAGGAGCTGATAGACACTGACCTGAATGATACAGTGTGTCAGGAATAAGACAAGTGAAGACATTTCATCCTAAAGATCAGTTCATGAGGATGAACAGACCTGACAGAAGTGATGTCTGCTGGGTGTCAGGGTGACCTGGGGGCGCAGCTTGAACAGATGGAGCTCTGCAGTGAGAACCTCTGTTCTTGCAACCACTGACAAATTGAACCTGAACTCCACCTGTTCACTGTGCACTGCAAAGAAAAAACTCATCATTAGAGACCAGAACAACGGATGAACATGCTTCATCTTCCAAACACGCATGTTTAAATCAGATCTCACATTTGTGAAAGAAACTGCGCACAGTGTTCCCCTCCAGAACATACGAATCTTTGGTCACACCGTCCACATCAACAACTGTGTTGTACAGATCCAGCATGTACTGAGGTGGCTGCTTGTGTCCATGGAGCGTAGGGGGGTCATCCATTCCAAAAACCTCCAAAACCCTCTTTATGGCCACAGAGCAGACTTCCCCCGTTTCATTTCCGGAGATAAAATGATTCTCCTGGCTGCCGAGCGAAGACCAAGCTGAGGTGACGTGCATGAAAAGGACGAATGTGATCACAAACACCAACATCTTTAAAGTATTACAGGATCCCAGCACCACCAGTTTCTTGTCCTTGGAGTTGGAGTGGCAAAAGTCCTGGAGGCTCGACTTTTTATATCAAATCCACCCCCATTTGTATTATTGTACAGTACTGTATTATTTTATATCAAATCCACCCCATTTGTATTATTTTAAACATTCTACTTATAACAAATTATCAAATATTGATGTAAATTTTGGTAAATGTCTTTTAGCCTCAACTCTAATTCCATATGACGTATAAGACATAAAAAATAGCTGTAAGTTGTGCTTGTTTAGTTAGCATATTTCGTTAGCATTTTTAGTTAGCAGTCAGGCTAACTGAACTCACAGAGTGGTTGCCTAGCAACAGCGTCAGTTGGAGAGCTCTGTAAAAGTAGAGGGGTGAAAAACAAGTTGTAATAATTAAATTAAAACACTAAGTAAAATTAGTTACCCCAACATTATTTTTATTTTTCTACGTTTAACTTCTCATTGTGCTTTAGTGTTATTTCAGTTATTCCGTGCAATTCCACATACAGCCGCTAGGGGACGCCTCTAGCATTGGTGTCATGAATGTTGGGCACACAGAAGAATAAATCTTCCTGTTAGACGTTAATGGAAGCTCAACGTGAGTGTCTCATCTTTTCTGTGCCACAGGTCAGTAAATATTTATGTTAAGGCATATTCATTGTCTACTTTTAAGTGTTGAAGATGTTATTGAATTGTGAGTCAACTAGTGAGTCACGTTATGCAGTTCCTGATGAGTATTGTGTAGAAAACAGGAAATATTTCTGGATGCTAATTAATGCTAATGCTAGCAGATTTTGTGTATGTGGTGTTGCTGAGCCACAACTGAAGGACTGCTGAATTCACATTGAACTTATACTTTGCACTTTGCATTTCGTTATGGGTTCATGTAAAAAACAGAAATTATATTGTTATGACATTAAGTAAGTAAGTAATGGCTGCATATGTGTGAAGCTTAGTAAAGAGAGACAGCATTAAAGGAGCATTGCACCTTTTCAGTTTAAAGATTAGGTTTTTTTGTGTTAAGAGAAAAGCTGTTGTTCTGTTAAAACAATGGATACAGTTAAAAGCTAAAATGTTTAAATAGTAAAGTATAAAGAATACAGAATACAGTACAGAATAAAAAAAGGTAAAAATAAAAACTTAATATTGTTTAGATAATTCATTGCCATCTGTGGATATATTTTGTTATGTGATAAATTGCATGTTAAATGGAGCATGTTAAAATAATTGTTGTTCGGTTTAAATGGATATGGCCATCGGTGGTTTACTGAATCTAATGCCCCTTTTCCACCGGTCGGCTCGGGTCGGATGTTACGTCATATGTGCGTCGCAGAGACCCCCTTTCATCCTTTCCCACCGGATATTCCGTGCTGCTCCCCGCCAGATTTCTTGAGATTTTTGGGCTGGTTTCAGAGGGGTGCCGAGGCGAGCTCACCCGCTCCGGAAGGAGGAAGGAGGAGACTCGAGCTGTTTTCACGGAAGTGAGGGAAGCGATCACGGCAGGACTTTACATGAATAACACGGTAAAAACAATTATTTGTTTTTAAATTTATAGCAAAGATGGGTCTTCAGCTGAACGTGTCCTTAATAAAATCACGTATTGCTCAAAACTGCAGGATTTTAAAAAGTAGGTTCGCCACGAGCAACGCGCGGCGCGCGGGCGGCTTTATGTCTTTAAATGTAGCTCAATGAACAGATATAAAATATATTTCATAGCTGACTTTATAGTACGAGGGTTCCTGAGCTCAACCACGCTTTAATATTGTCACGTAGTGGTCAAATCTGCTGCATTTAAAGTAGTTTCGCTTTGACTTCTTCCAAACCTGTGCTTGCACAACGAAAATAAATTATAAAAATTCGAATTTTATTTCAAATAACTCCAACAGGATACATTTAGTATATGAACATGTTGTGATCACACTATATTTTTTTGAAAAATATCAGCTATGTGGTTTTTGATATAATTGATAATATGTGATACAAAGTACAAGGGAGAAAATTAATGGAGGTAGCTTGACACATTTATGTCTATAACACATTGAATTTTATTTCAAATAACTCCAACAGGATACATTTAGTATATGAACATGTTGTGATCACACTGTGTTGTTTAAAAAAAAAAAACAGTTTCTGGACTAAATTAATCACATTTTTCTTTTACAGTCAACAGAAGAAAATCACCAGAATTCAACAACCTGTGTCATCTTCTGGAGGAAGACGTGAGACACCAGATGGAAATTTGTTACTTCTGTTTGTCACTTCAAACTTTTCCTATTAAACGTTATATTTTCTTAAGTGGTGTCCTCGAACATTCAATTTCCTAAACTTATTTTATAATGTGAAGTGTGTATTGTGTTTAAATCCATACTGGAAGTTAAGAGAACTTTCCATTTGCATTTGACCTTTAAAGAATCATAAGATAAAGATTATTAGAATCTGCTCAACTGTTATTACGTTATAAATTATTTGGTTCTAGGATGAAGTCATACAAAAAAAGTCAAAAATTAAAAGTGGCCAAAGTCCTTTGGACAGTTTAAAGTTAAAGAATTCACAGACCATCCATCTACCATCTACCACCCAGCAGCAACTTTACCAGGGAGACACTGGCAGTTTCAAAGATCACAGTGTGATGTTTTAAATCAACTTTATTTATAAAGCACATTTTAAAAACCACAGGGTCAACCAAAGTGCTGTACAATAACATAAAAGACAAGTTAATTAAAAACTATAAAAAGCATACAAAAATAAATACATATACCAGTCTTACTGCAGGTGTGTTAACATGCCATAAAAGATAAGATCACGTGTTAAAAGCCAAGGAATAAATGTGTGTTTTTAAATAAGATTTAAAAAGTTTTGAGGACTGTCAGCAGCAACTGCTCAGCTGATCTGAGATCGGGGAGGGCAGGAAGGTTGAAGCAGCTCAGATAAATATGGTTTTGCAACTTTATCAAGCACCTTGTGCATAACTAAATAATAAAATATGCTTTAATACATCTTTATTGTAAAAATACTAAATTGGAAAATACATGGGTTTAAAGAAGGCAACAAGGTAGGATTATGAATTGGGTTTAAAGATTACAGCTCATGAGGTACTCATTATAGCATGACATCTCTTTCACAACATTCTGTCAAAGCCTTTATTGTGTTCTTCTTCTAGTGGTGGCTAGTACTGTAGTACAGTGTTTTTCAACCTTTTTTGAGCCAAGGCACAGTGTTTTCATTGAAAAAATCACGAGGCACACCACCAACCAAAATTGTAAACAAAGATACTCTGTATCCGCCTATATTAAATATATAGTCATTCTTATCAAAGTGTCTGGAATAGGAATGAAATAAACAGCTTCTCACCGCATACCAAGCACAACGGAGTCGTCGGTGTTGCGTCCCCGGTAAAAGTAAATCCAAACAAAATGTAACTCTCACTGTACTGTCTCGAGCTCACGGTATCTGCCTTCTTCTGATATCCACTTATACTAAGGCCTACATCTGGGTCCGAATTTTGTCCAGGGACCAGATCGGAGTTAGTATTTTTTCTTTTCAAAAACTTTTCCATCACTGTCATAGTCTTGCTAGCAGCTAGCTAGAATGCAATGCTGTCACTGCTACATGTCACGTTCATGCATCACTACTTTTCTTGTTTTAATGTGCAATGCTATGTTCCATACTGTCATCTATCTAGTGATAAGGAAATTACATGATTACGCCGCTAGACACTACTACAGCACAGACATTCGAAAATGGCATATTATTAGATAATTAATTCGTTTAAAAAAATAATTTTAGACCAGTTAAGTGAAATTGGATAATTTCTGCGGCACACCTGACGATCACTCGCGGCACACTAGTGTGCCACGGCACAGTGGTTGAAAAACACTGCTGTAGTAAATAGCTTGAGGGAAAATTACTGCCACCATGTGGTAAGACGAGTAGGATTCTGGACCCCGCCCACAGAAGGGGTACAAAAAAGCTGTGGAAACAGAACATAGATGTGACCCGACCCGAACTGAGCCGATCTGAGCCGATCCAACCCGAGCCGAGCCGAGCGGTGGAAAAGAGGCATAAGAGCTATGTATAGCTGTTACTCAATGGTATCTGAAGTATTTTATATGAAGTTTGTTCACACAGAAGAATAAATCTTCCTGTTAGACGTTAATGGAAGCTCAACGTGTGTCTCATCTTTTCTGTGTCACATCGTCACATGTTGAGGAAATAAAATCACATTGCCCTCAACCCATTAAAGGTTGCTGGGTAATATAAAGAAGTCAAACAGTTTTTAGGCTCTGCTCCAGTGCATCTGTAACTGTCAACAGAAACTGTTAGGAGAAACTGAGCAACATAAAATTTAAGCCCAAACCATCAACTGCAGATAGAAGGTTTGTATTTCATTGTTGTTATTGTACCTAAGTGTCATACAGTCAGTGCGTTTACATGGACATAAGTAATCAGATCAAACGGCCGATCGGATCAAAAGTGTGTCATGTAAACACCCCGTTCGGATCATTTTTTGTGTATTCGGCGTGATCCGTCCTAATTTGTGATCAGTTCGAAACAGGTGGTTTACACCGATCCGTTACCCGTTCGGTGTGCATGTAAACACTTGATCTGTTCCGTTTATCAAACTGTCCTGACTGCGCATGTGCGCTGCGCACCCCCCCCCCACTCCACCCCTCGTGTTTCCTTCTCCGCCTGGCTAGTGGCTAACGCTAACATGGTGGGGAAGCAAAACTGGTCGGTGAGCGATGCAACATTTCTAATGGAAACATTAAAATAGCTCAAAACTATCGAACGCCTTGACCGAACGTGTAGGAACACGGAGTTATTTAAACAAGTACATGAAAAGCTGGAAGAAGCTGGAGATCGCTGGAGGAGCTTGAAAGCTAAGTGCTACAAAGCTAAAAACAACAACGGGAGAAGTACGACCCCACCACTTTTTCATTTTACGTGTTGATGGACGAACTGATGAGAGATCTGCCACTTGCCAACACAGCAGGCAGCACTGCGGTAAAGTGAGCCTGCACTCGGCTCCGTGAGCCCTCACTGGCGTATTTGTGCGCGTTTACAAGACCTACTACGGTAACGCCCCTGTGAAGCGCTGCCTGTGGCTTTTCAAAATAAAAGCTGAAAATAGACGTTGTCAATAGATGAAAAATACATGAATAAAGGCTGTTTATAGTAGAAAATAATTAAATTAAATCTGAAGCTGTTATATTTTCCCCAAAATAAATAAATAAAAGCTGTATTCAAATAAACGTGTATTCATTATGTGAGAATGTCAATTCCCCCACCCCCATAAAATAAAACTGCTTGATACTTTGCCCCCCCACCCCAATTGATGAAAAGTACATGAATAAAAGCTGTTTATAGTAGAAAATAATTAAATTAAATCTGAAGCTGTTATATTTCCCCCCAAAATAAATAAATATAGTAGAAAATAATTAAATTAAATCTGAATCTGTTATATTTTCCCCCCAAAATAAATAAATAAAAGCTGTATTCAAATAAACGTGTATTCATTATGTGAGAATGTCAATTCCCCCACCCCCATAAAAATAAAACTGCTTGATACTTTGCCCCCCCTCCCCCCGTGTGCACCCCCTCCCCCCGTGTTGCTCATTAAGTTGAATGAATGCCTTCCAAAGTTGCACAGTTCAGTTTGTATTTTATTTACTAAGTTTAAACCACTTTACTTCCAAAACAAACCACCTCTGAAAATTTTTCTAATTTGGCATACTGTGAGAAAACAATTACACATGCAGAATTTCACTTTCAAAGTTGAACATAGTTCATAGCATTAAAGGAGCTGTATGTAACTTTTCTAACAATGTATTGTTAACATATTTCTTCACTCTGTTACTACCTCCTCTCACTTCAGGTTGACTTTAGAGGACCCTAAGATGTTGCTCACCAACTTTGAGCAACTTCTGATTTGGACTTTCAAAATAAATCACCTCCAAAGTTGGACATTGTTCATTGTGATATACACAAGTTGCTGACTTCATTGCTGGACAACATTTCGATTTCACGCACCACGCTCACTTCAGGTTGACTTTAGAGGACCCCAAGATGTTGCTCACCAACTTTGAGCAACTTCTGATTTGGACTTTCAAAATAAATCACCTCCAAAGTTGGACATTGTTCATTGTGATATACACAAGTTGCTGACTTCATTGCTGGACAACATTTCGATTCCACGCACCACGCTCACTTCAGGTTGACTTTAGAGGACCCCAAGATGTTGCTGACCAACTTTGAGCAACTTCTGATTTGGACTTTCAAAATAAATCACCTCCAAAGTTGGACATTGTTCATTGTGATATACACAAGTTGCTGACTTCATTGCTGGACAACATTTCGATTCCACGCACCACGCTCACTTCAGGTTGACTTTAGAGGACCCCAAGATGTTGCTGACCAACTTTGAGCAACTTCTGATTTGGACTTTCAAAATAAATCACCTCCAAAGTTGGACATTGTTCATTGTGATATACACAAGTTGCTGACTTCATTGCTGGACAACATTTCGATTCCACGCACCACACTCACTTCAGGTTGACTTTAGAGGACCCCAAGATGTTGCTGACCAACTTTGAGCAACTTCTGATTTGGACTTTCAAAATAAATCACCTCCAAAGTTGGACATTGTTCATTGTGATATACACAAGTTGCTGACTTCATTGCTGGACAACATTTCGATTCCACGCACCACGCTCACTTCAGGTTGACTTTAGAGGACCCCAAGATGTTGCTCACCAACTTTGAGCAACTTCTGATTTGGACTTTCAAAATAAATCACCTCCAAAGTTGGACATTGTTCATTGTGATATACACAAGTTGCTGACTTCATTGCTGGACAACATTTCGATTCCACGCACCACGCTCACTTCAGGTTGACTTTAGAGGACCCCAAGATGTTGCTCACCAACTTTGAGCAACTTCTGATTTGGACTTTCAAAATAAATCACCTCCAAAGTTGGACATTGTTCATTGTGATATACACAAGTTGCTGACTTCATTGCTGGACAACATTTCGATTCCACGCACCACGCTCACTTCAGGTTGACTTTAGAGGACCCCAAGATGTTGCTCACCAACTTTGAGCAACTTCTGATTTGGACTTTCAAAATAAATCACCTCCAAAGTTGGACATTGTTCATTGTGATATACACAAGTTGCTGACTTCATTGCTGGACAACATTTCGATTCCACGCACCACGCTCACTTCAGGTTGACTTTAGAGGACCCCAAGATGTTGCTCACCAACTTTGAGCAACTTCTGATTTGGACTTTCAAAATAAATCACCTCCAAAGTTGGACATTGTTCATTGTGATATACACAAGTTGCTGACTTCATTGCTGGACAACATTTCGATTCCACGCACCACGCTCACTTCAGGTTGACTTTAGAGGACCCCAAGATGTTGCTCACCAACTTTGAGCAACTTCTGATTTGGACTTTCAAAATAAATCACCTCCAAAGTTGGACATTGTTCATTGTGATATACACAAGTTGCTGACTTCATTGCTGGACAACATTTCGATTCCACGCACCACGCTCACTTCAGGTTGACTTTAGAGGACCCCAAGATGTTGCTCACCAACTTTGAGCAACTTCTGATTTGGACTTTCAAAATAAATCACCTCCAAAGTTGGACATTGTTCATTGTGATATACACAAGTTGCTGACTTCATTGCTGGACAACATTTCGATTCCACGCACCACGCTCACTTCAGGTTGACTTTAGAGGACCCCAAGATGTTGCTCACCAACTTTGAGCAACTTCTGATTTGGACTTTCAAAATAAATCACCTCCAAAGTTGGACATTGTTCATTGTGATATACACAAGTTGCTGACTTCATTGCTGGACAACATTTCGATTCCACGCACCACGCTCACTTCAGGTTGACTTTAGAGGACCCCAAGATGTTGCTCACCAACTTTGAGCAACTTCTGATTTGGACTTTCAAAATAAATCACCTCCAAAGTTGGACATTGTTCATTGTGATATACACAAGTTGCTGACTTCATTGCTGGACAACATTTCGATTCCACGCACCACGCTCACTTCAGGTTGACTTTAGAGGACCCCAAGATGTTGCTCACCAACTTTGAGCAACTTCTGATTTGGACTTTCAAAATAAATCACCTCCAAAGTTGGACATTGTTCATTGTGATATACACAAGTTGCTGACTTCATTGCTGGACAACATTTCGATTCCACGCACCACGCTCACTTCAGGTTGACTTTAGAGGACCCCAAGATGTTGCTCACCAACTTTGAGCAACTTCTGATTTGGACTTTCAAAATAAATCACCTCCAAAGTTGGACATTGTTCATTGTGATATACACAAGTTGCTGACTTCATTGCTGGACAACATTTCGATTCCACGCACCACGCTCACTTCAGGTTGACTTGATAAATGTGTCAGGACTCCTTAAATGTGTACTTTTTGCTAATGATACCACATTTTTCTGTTTAGGTGAAGATGTAGAACAAATGTTGGAATTGATAAAGACAGAATTTGTCAAAATACAAACTTGGTTTAAAATCAATAAATGTCATCCATCTAGTACATTATTTTATCAACTGAAGTTATTGAAGTTCCATGATTTGGTAGCTTATAATATTTTATCAGTTATGTATAGGGTTCAGAATAACACATTACCTTTAAATATCCAAATGCATTTTGTAAAAAGACAAAGTTGTTATAACCTTAAGGGGACAGAGATGTTTGTAAAACCACAATTCAGAACTAGTTTGAAGGGACGTTCTACCTCAATCCAGGGAATTAGATTATGGAATGGCTTGGAGAATGTAGTTAAAAATGACAAGTCAATGTTTACATTTAAGAAAATGATCAAAATGAATTTGTCAAAAAAATATATATATGAAATCACGTAATGTGTATTGTATTAGTTAGAAAATTAGAAAGAGTTAATTTTGTACTGTTGGTGGAAGATTATTATTGTTTAATCAGACCGTTTGAAAAAAGGGGCAGATAAAACTTCATTATTCCTGCATATACCCTGCTATAAGACCCCAACATACCTGAGGTAAAAACACACATCCTATGTAAATTGACGAATCCCAGATCACACCTTAACAGTAGGGGTTTGTTAAGGTCTTTGTTAGTATAATTCACATAAGCTACTCTGCTCTCATCGTCTGGGAATCAGAACTAAAGGCTGCATTATCATTTTTTCAAAGTTGGTACCTGAGGCCCCCCCCCCACTCTGAGAATGCCTTTCTTTTTTTTAACATAAACAGCTTTTTTGTCAAAGAAACTGTTTATGTTAAAATAGAAAAAAAGGTCAAAATAGGCTCTTTTGTGTTACTCCGATGGTAATTTGTTCCAGTAAAAGGCCATTATTTTACTGCATGGCAATTTTGGAGGAAGGGCGTGAACTTCTGTCACTCCCATACCATTTAAAAGTGTGGGTTAGTTTGGTTCGTCATCAGTTATCAATCATGACGAAACAGCGAGGGTAAGTATGCCTTTTACAAGAAAACATCACTGTTTTGTAGTTACTTGAATAATAAGCCAAGTCGTAGATTATAAAAATTACTATAAATTACTATATGATTTTCTATTTAAAACCCCCACAAAAAAAACAGTATGTAAAAAATATGGTTGATACTAAGATACAATAAGACATAACTTTATTGATAATCTTGGACATTGGCCCTCATGCACGAAAATGTTCGTATTCTTACCCTAAATTTCTCCTACTTTTGTTCGTACGGAGTGTTCGTACGAACATGCCACGTCAGATCCAACAAAGACTTCTATCCACAGGAAACGTGTGTATATGAGCTGTGTAAATAATGATGAATCCCACCTGTTCTATTCACCTGCTCGTGCACGCGGGAGGTCATTTACATAATTTCCACCCCTCAAAACACCATATAAGGCCACGCTTCCTGCCTTCTGACAGCAGGAAGTGTCCATTCATTCAAACACATGAAGTAAAATGAGGAACTCCACGCGTTCGGAGATCTGCTCTCAGTCGCGCTGTGGCTACCCCCCCCCCTGCAGGTGTCGGATGGTCAAATATCTTTAATGTTAGTGTAAAGTTTGTAAACAACTGTGTAGTTTCACTTATTCAGAAGAGCTGTGGCGCACCGCTGCCCCCCCCCCCCCGCAAGTGTCGGATGGTCAAATATCTCTAATTTCAGTGTACTGTGTTACATTATAGTTTCACTTATTCAGAAGAGCTGTAGCGCACCGCTACCCCCCACCCCCCGCAAGTGTCGGATGTGTTTTTGAACAGAGGCATTTTAAAATGTCTCGAAACTACAGTTAACCTCATATTAATATTGTAGTGCATATGTTGTGTCTCCCGTGGGTCGTACAGTATCAGAAATCAAGAATAAATGGTTTGATCTGTAAATGGCTTCAAACAAACGTCTCGCCACAGCACGACAGGTGGACAGTCTGCGAGATGGAGCAGACTTTTACTGCAAGACGCGCGATGATCCACACTCAGAACACAGATGACAGTGCGCCCGCAGTCAACAGGCAGCTTAAATAAAAAATGACATGAAACGAATGAATAAGCTGGTTTCGCTTTTTCTCTGCGGTGCTGTGTGTGTGTGTGCGTGTGTGTGTGTCTGCTCGACAGTCGCGCGGCGTGGGGGCATGCCGACACTGGCGCGGGGGGACCCCGTGCCCACTGTTGGCACGGGGTGGGGGGGCGTGTGCCACACCACGCGCGGGGGCGCACGGTGGTCGAGTGGGGCGCGGGGGGGGGGTTTGAAGCCGCTTTCTTTTAATTTAACAAATTTGTGTCGTTGCATTTAATTCTTTTTAAACTCAGAATATTTTCTAAATAACGAAATATAAGTGATTAGTGATGGAAATCCATCTGG
The DNA here is from genome assembly GCA_038048925.1 of Garcialebias charrua. NCBI lineage: Eukaryota > Metazoa > Chordata > Actinopteri > Cyprinodontiformes > Rivulidae > Garcialebias > Garcialebias charrua. The sequence goes on along the minus strand of JBBPBX010000208.1, from coordinate 10,754 downwards.
ATAACGGCGGACCGACTGCTCGTAAAATATACGACAGGTCCAGACCACACGTACATTTTGTTCGTATCTGAAAAAAATCTTAGGATACGAAAACATTGTTGGATGCCACAAATGATCCTTAATCGCTCGTACGCACAGGATAAGCACATATCTGTGCGTACGAACGGTTTGTGCATGAGGCCCATTGTGTTTTAAAATGCATTTTCTCATTCAATCTTACTTTTGTATGTGCTTGTCATGTACTGACAAATTTCACACATTATTTGCAGAGTTTTCAGTTTCCAGTTGTTTGGAGTGAGTATAAAGATTTGTTCTCTGCTATGTACAGTACTAATAATCTCTGATTGTGTTTGAAAAAGATTAGCATTAACATTTTGTACAATTTTTTTTCTTTATGCATTAAACAGAATATTAAAAAAAAGATCCTGTTACAGAACATTGTGTCAGAGGCAGAGAAACAACTACGAAATGGAATTCAGTATGACAATGTCATCAGTGCAGACAATGGCTTTTTGGATTCAGTTTGCATGGGACTTCAAATACCAAATACTAAAAGAAATCGTGACACGATAAAGAGAAATTGCAGATCACTTAAGGTTTGTAAACAATTTACAATTGCTTTTCTTTCATTAAACAAAACGGTAACACTTTATAATAACTACACACTATTAAGCCTTATTTAAGCATTAATAAACATTTAATTAACAGTGAAAACATCATTAATTAAGGATGATTCACACTTAATACACTATTAATTAACACACTTGTTAACGCTTTATACATAAAGAATAATGAGTTCCAAAACCTACGTACTCAATGTTTATTCATGCTTAATAACTCATGAATTAACTATGCTATCTATATTTGTAAATGCACAAATTAATGTGCTTTCAGCACATGTATTAAATGCGTACTAATTGTTAAATAATGTTTCAATTCACTATCTATTAATCCTGCAATGCATCATTAATTAAGGCAGTTGCTAGTAGTTACTTAAGTGTATTTGTGAACCATTCTAAAGTGAAGACTATTCATGCTTTATTAAGGCTTTGTTAATGTTTCATAAATCCTAAATAGCCACAAGTTATTTTTCCCTTGTGGAAATCAGACAAAATGAATTCACTATCTATTAATCCTGCAATGCATCATTAACTAAGGCAGTTGCTAGTAGTTACTTAAGTGTATTTGTGAACCATTCTAAAGTGAAGACTATTCATGCTTTATTAAGGCTTTGTTAATGTTTCATAAATCCTAAATAGCCACAAGTTATTTTTCCCTTGTGGAAATCAGACAAAATGATTTCACTATCTATTAATCCTGCAATGCATCATTAATTAAGGCAGTTGCTAGTAGTTACTTAAGTGTATTTGTGAACCATTCTAAAGTGAAGACTATGCCCAGCTGTTTATCCGCGTTTTAACATGTTACATCGGTGTCCATCAAACATCTGAGGCTGCCAGGCACACATGGATGCGAGCTCCCGGCCCCAGCAGGCGTCTCGGACCGCCACCACTCGGGTCCGTTAGCATTAGCATGTTAGCTCGTGGTCCCTCCACTAAATCTTGCTGTCTGCTGCTTCACGCGTTCCACAGCGTCTTTGTCCTTGGTCTATCTGTCCCTACGCAAAACCGCCGTTCAGCTGCAGCGCATGTGTCCGCGCGGAGCAACCTCTGAACCAACAAGGTTTGGCTGTCGAAGCCGGAGCTAACCGAAGCTAAAAACATAGCCACCGGAAACTGTCGGAAACTACCGGAAATTGCGTAATTCGGCTTAAAAATAACAATAAAAAATAATTGTAATAATAATACTTTATTTATATACCCAGTTAAAACAACCACAGCTGCAACAAAGCTGAAATAAAGAACATTTAAACCTAAATTATTTTTTAAAATTATTATTATTATTATTATTATTTTATTTTTTTTTTTTTTTTGTCTGATTTCCACAAGTGAAAAATAACTTGTGGCTATTAGCCACAAGTTATTTTTCACTTGTGGAAATTGAAAAATAACTTGTGGCTATTAGCCACAAGTTATTTTTCACTTGTGGAAATCAGACAAAAAAAAAAAAATAATAATAATAATAATAATTTTAAAAAATAATTTAGGTTTAAATGTTCTTTATTTCAGCTTTGTTGCAGCTGTGGTTGTTTTAACTGGGTATATAAATAAAGTATTATTATTACAATTATTTTTTATTGTTATTTTTAAGCCGAATTACGCAATTTCCGGTAGTTTCCGACAGTTTCCGGTGGCTATGTTTTTAGCTTCGGTTAGCTCCGGCTTCGACAGCCAAACCTTGTTGGTTCAGAGGTTGCTCCGCGCGGACACATGCGCTGCAGCTGAACGGCGGTTTTGCGTAGGGACAGATAGACCAAGGACAAAGACGCTGTGGAACGCGTGAAGCAGCAGACAGCAAGATTTAGTGGAGGGACCACGAGCTAACATGCTAATGCTAACGGACCCGAGTGGTGGCGGTCCGAGACGCCTGCTGGGGCCGGGAGCTCGCATCCATGTGTGCCTGGCAGCCTCAGATGTTTGATGGACACCGATGTAACATGTTAAAATGCGGATAAACAGCTGGGCATAGTCTTCACTTTAGAATGGTTCACAAATACACTTAAGTAACTACTAGCAACTGCCTTAATTAATGATGCATTGCAGGATTAATAGATAGTGAAATCATTTTGTCTGATTTCCACAAGGGAAAAATAACTTGTGGCTATTTAGGATTTATGAAACATTAACAAAACCTTAATAAAGCATGAATAGTCTTCACTTTAGAATGGTTCACAAATACACTTAAGTAACTACTAGCAACTGCCTTAATTAATGATGCATTGCAGGATTAATAGATAGTGAAATCATTTTGTCTGATTTCCACAAGGGAAAAATAACTTGTGGCTATTTAGGATTTATGAAACATTAACAAAGCCTTAATAAAGCATGAATAGTCTTCACTTTAGAATGGTTCACAAATACACTTAAGTAACTACTAGCAACTGCCTTAATTAATGATGCATTGCAGGATTAATAGATAGTGAAATCATTTTGTCTGATTTCCACAAGGGAAAAATAACTTGTGGCTATTTAGGATTTATGAAACATTAACAAAACCTTAATAAAGCATGAATAGTCTTCACTTTAGAATGGTTCACAAATACACTTAAGTAACTACTAGCAACTGCCTTAGTTAATGATGCATTGCAGGATTAATAGATAGTGAATTCAAACATTATTTAACAATTAGTAAGCATTTAATACATGTGGTGAAAGCACATTAATTTGTGCATTTACAAATATAGATAGCATAGTTAATTCATGAGTTATTAAGCATGAATAAACATTGAGTACGTAGGTTTTGGAACTCATTATTCTTTATGTATAAAGCGTTAACAAGTGTGTTAATTAATAGTATATTAAGTGTGAATCATCCTTAATTAATGATGTTTTCATTGTTAATTAAATGTTTGTTAATGCTTAAATAAGGCTTAATAGTGTGTAGTTATTATAAAGTGTTACCATTAAAACTTCACAATACATAACATTTGCCAGCCAAATGTTTTACATCAGGCACACTAATAACGGTTTACTAGTTATGCTTGAGTTGGCAATATATTGTGGACTGTTGAGCATGATAATTTATGTGACTAAAATAAACAATTTTTTACACAAACTCATGTTATGTGAAATTCTGCAGGAGCACTGTTAAAATATTTCAGCAGCACAGAATCAGCTCAGTGCACGTCCACATTACCAGATTCAGCTGTGGGCAGTGCATCAGGTAAGAGAAAGACTCACCATGCAGCATTCAATTAATTTTTAGTTATAGCAATTACACTCCAGAGTCTGTAATGAAAGTATGCAAGGAATGTGTGTGCATATGTATGTATTTCATTTTAAGTCCATCTTCGTCTTCTTTAGAGCTAAGTGTAGCACCTCCATCCTCTGCCCACTACAATCACTTCTGATCTACCTGGTAAGTTAACTGCATAACATCTTCTATAATTCCTCTTTGTGCTCCAGATCATTTTCAGATTAACAGTTATGTACATCGCAAACATTTTCTGCCCTTTTATGTTATTATTAATCATCATCTTTCTTTTGTCTCTTTCTCAGAAGCTTCCACATCAAAGTCCGAGCCACACCAAGGATCATCAGCTCTGCCAATGGACCCAGCTGAGTGGCCATCTTTCCTCTCAGATGTAAACAGGACTGAGCAGGTGATGAGAGGACCACTGCCTATTAAGGATACCTTTTCCTTCCCCAAAAGGCATGATGGGCAAGTTTTATTTTTAATTTTTAGAAAGTTTGATTTTACCAGTTTATTCATAGGCAGTTTTATCAATACATTCTGCCATGTCTGGCCTTCTGAGGACATTCATGAACTTGATGTGGTCCAAAATTAAAATAAGTTTGACACCCCTGCAATAAATTACATATATACATTAAAAAGGACTGTCAGAGTTGCAATATGTTTTATCAGGTGGGAGAATGATTAAACCATCTGACCGTTGATTGCAGTAATTCACATTATTAGTCAAAACAGAGGGCCCCCATCCAAATTTCGCTTAGGGCCCCAAAGAGGCTTGGGCCGGCCCTGCTGAGAGCGCACGCTGTAGCTGCACTCATGCAGCTTGCGCTCTCAGGATATGATTACCTGCAGTGTTCCGTCAGTTTAGATATGCACAAGGTTCATGTTAAAATTGCAAAACATCACACTATGATCTTTGAAACTACTGTACTTTTACAATAAGCTACAGACTTGAAAACAATTTGGTTAAATGTTGTCCTTAAATGTTAAAGGTTTGTCTTTCATTAAATTTAAAAACATTAAAGTATTACTTATTAATTAGTCAGTTGGTCTGCGAATGCCATGGGGTCCTCCTAGAAGAGCTGAAGAGGTGGCTGTTGATGTCTGTGTCTCCCTGGTAAAGCTGCTGCCCCAACGACCCGGAAGCATAATGGGGGGATGATGAGTGGATGGATGGATGATGGCCCTGGTAAAGCCCCAACGACCCGGAAGTAGGAGATAATGGATGGATGGATGATGGAGGAGACCATCAAACAGCATGAGTGGTCAGTTCAGTTGAACACCTGCCTGTTTGCTTCAGATCAGCTGTTCAAATCTGCAGGTTTCGCTTTCGTAAATGAGATTTACCTGACTAAATAAAGGTTGAATGAAAAAAGGTGCACCAGGTCTTTCAGCTGAATCTCTCAGGGGCCACAGTTGGACGGTCGATAACTGAAAACTGTCCTTTCTGAATTTTTGACTGTTTTTATCTGAATTCATCCTAGAATCAAAAAAATTGTAACGTAATAACAGTTGAGCAGATTCTAGTAATCTTTTCTTAGGATTCATTAAAGATCAAATGCAAATGGAAATTTTTCTTAACTTCCAGTATGGATTTAAACAAACACTATACACACTTAACATTGTAAAATATGTTTAGGAAATTTAATGTTCAAGGACACCACTTGAGAAAAAAAAATTTATAGGAAAAGTAACAAATGAAAAATGTACAAAAATAAAAAATACTGCATCCAACTAATGATCAGTGTTGCCAGGTGAGAAATGTAGGATTATTGTACTAGAGACATAAAATTATCGTATTTTGAGGGAAATTATCGTACACCCATCATAACCCAAATAAAAAGTCTATTAATGCGCTATAGTCATTCTAGTGTTGAATAGTGTCTAACAAGCACTCACAGCTTTGTGGCATCAGTACGGATGGGAACTAATGAGCCATAGATCTGTAATGAGCCCCCCCCCCCTTCTTCTTCTTGTTTTGTTTTATGGCGATTGGCAGACCAACTGTAATGTGCATTACCGCCACCTACTGAGCTGGAGTGGGGACAGGAGATAAACAGGAAAAAATAATAATTCTGTAAAATTAATTTAATAACTCGACTAAATTCTCTCTATTGCGTTTGTATTTTTCAAGAAAACAATAATTTGATCTTTAACTTTACTGATATCACTACTAAAAACATCCCTCATTGTAAATGTAATATTAATTTATTTTTGGAAATGCATTCTTTCTGTTTCGTACCCTGGACATTCCATAAAGACATGTTGAACCGTTTCAGGGAGATTGCTGGTGCACTTGTCACATAGTCCTGTTGCATACTTTCTAATTATTTTAAGAGATTTATTAAGGCCTGTGTGTCCTATTCTATTGTACCACTGGTACATTTTCATTTTTAAATCACTTCTTGGTCTACTGCCTTCATACATCTCCTCCTACATGTCTCTGTGTGAGTGCAGCTACAGTGTGCGCTCTCAGGACATGATTACCTGCAGTGTTCCCTCAGTGAGGACTGAACATGGAAAAAGGACCTTCTCCTACTCTTGGAGCTAATGGAGAAGAGTTTTAATAAAAATGTTTTTTGTGTGGAGACTTTAACATTGATATGGGAAATAAAACAGATTCAAATAACATAAGCACATTTATAAACTCAATGTACAGTTTAAATATGTATCCATTGATATCAAAGCCAACAAGAATTACAACTCATAGTGCCACAATAATTGATAATATTTTCACAAATATAACAAATGGGGACGTGATAGGTGGTATCTTAACGACCGACTTAAGTGATCATTTACCAGTTTTCACAATCTATAAAAATGATCAAAGCATCACAAAAGCAGTCACAATGAAGAAAAAGATCATAAACACGTCAAAAAAAGTTTTGGAAAAATTGAAAGAGGATCTAGATAAACAAGACTGGAATGATGTGTATGTTGATGATGCGAACAGAGCATATGATGAGTTTATGAATATCTTGGAAGCTCTGTATGAAAAGAATTGTGTGCAAACAAATTACACAAAGAGAAATACGATTGATCAACCATGGATGACAAAAGGGTTGAGAAATGCTTGTAAAAAAAAGATTTTTTTTGTATTCATGTTTCTTGAAATTGCGAAGTCAGAGCGCCGAAGAAAAATATAAAAAGTAGGGATGGGGCAGATCCGATCCAGTATCGGTATCGGTATCCGATACCAGCATATTTTAAGTATCGAATATCGGATCCAACCTGCCGATATTTCCGATCCAGCTTCAAAGAGCACATGTGTTCCATCATATTCTGTGACTGCCGTCTTAACATTGTGTGAGTTAAAACCAATGAAGACACTCTTGAGCCTTACAACAAGAAACACACAAACTTTAACAGCACACAAGAAGCAAGTCTATAGACAAAATCCACTCCCCTTAACCACTAAGGGAGTGGATTTTGTTATCTTTCCCATCATGCTTAGCGGTTTTTTAGTTTTCCAGATGCACCTAAAGCTGGAAAACTAAAAAACTGCTAAGCATTATGGGAAAGACAACAAAATCCACTCCCTTAGTGGTTAAGGGGAGTGGATTTTGTTGTCTTTCCCATCATGCTTAGCATTTTTTTAGTTTTTCCAGCTGAACCATGAGTGAGAAGGACATGTGTGTGGTATAGACTTGCCTCTTGTGAGCTGTTAAAGTTTGTGAGTTTCCTGTTATAAGGCTCAAGAGTGTCTTCATTGGGTTTATCTCACAAAATGTTAAAATGAATAGTCTCAGTACAAACATTTCTTTAAACAGATTCACATACCTGAACAGTATCGGATCGGAAAAGTATCGGTATCGGCCGATACCCAGTTCTTAAGTATCGGTATCGGATCGGAAGTGAGAAATGTGGATCGGTGCATCCCTAATAAAAAGTATAAAAATAAATTAGTAGGGATTATAAGGAAACATAAAAAAGAATATTATAGTAAATTATTAGATAAAAGTAATGGTGATATGAAAGCAACATGGCGAGTAATGAATAGTGTCCTGAAGAATCATAAAGCAAAAACTGGTATTTCAAAATATTTTGTAAAAGACAACGATGAAATTCATGATGAAAATGAAATTGTAAATGGATTTAATCAATATTTTGTGAATGTTGGATCAAGCCTTGCAGCTAAAATACCAAAAGTAGATAAAAATGTGATCCACTCAATTACAGGTTGTGCAAATAGTATTTTTCTAAATGGAACTAACAAAGAGGAAATAATGAATGTAGTAAAAAATCTTACAGACAAGAGATCAAAAGACTGGGTGGACATGGATATGATGTTTGTAAAGGACATAATGAGCCATGTTATTGAGCCGTTCACATACATATGTAACTTATCATTTTCAACAGGAATATTTCCAGATAATATGAAAGTAGCTAAGGTCGTTCCTCTTTTTAAAAATGGTGATAAATGTGTGTTCAACAATTATAGACCTATATCCTTGTTACCACAGTTTTCAAAAATTCTTGAAAAACTATTTGTAAACAGACTAGATCAATTTATAGATAAACAAAATATTCTAAGCAACAGTCAGTATGGGTTTAGATCAAAAAACTCTACATCAATGGCTCTCATGGAATTAATGGAACAAATAACTACTGCTGTCGATCAAAAACAATATTGTATCAGTATTTTTGTTGATTTAAAAAAAGCATTCGATACTATTGATCACACCATTCTCCTTGAAAAACTGAACAAATATGGTATTAGAGGACCAGCATTACAGTGGGTGTCTAGCTACTAGCTAAACTGTCAGAAAGTAATTGAATGTACACGTACAACAGATTAACTGTAGGAGTTAATCTGATAATTGAGATTAGAAAACACAAACATGGCTACAACTGAGTCAGTTTTACAGATGTTGAGTAAAAACCTGATGTTGTAGTAGCTGAGAGTCATCCCTGACACACACTCTGAGAGCTAGCAGCTCACAGGAAGTCTTTATTTAAAAAGACTGGCATCAAACAGATGATGTGTGTTTAATATGAAGAAAAGTATTTGTAGATATAAAACTAGTGGTGGTTGTTTGATCAGAAAGGCTGCAGAGCTCTGAGCTGCTGAATCAGCAGAAATGACTTCAAAGTTTAGACGTTACAAACATGAACAAGTTATTCTGGTGTTTGTTGAACACATTTGATTGTACAGAATAAATGTGAGACGACAGAGAAAAGTCCCAGTTGATCAAAGAACAGTGTGAAAGTGTCAAAGCAGTTTTTCTGGGACTGCAGCCTGACCTTTGACCTGAACTGTGCAACACTTTGCTTCTAACCAGCAGCACATGACAACATCATGAAAGCAGCTGTGGTCCTCACAAGTCTGTCCCTGACACATGAGCACAAACAGCACAGAGGTGGACTGAGGAACAAAACATCTGGAACTCTGACCTGCTGCTTATTGACATCTGGACTGGAACTGAGGGTCTTGAAGCTTCACTTAGAGAACAGCTGCATGGCTGCAGTTGGTCCAAAATAAAAACAACAAAGTTGTTTGTGTTGGACACATCTGGAAAAATCAAAGTTTACTGATTCACATCTGTAACCACAGGGAAGTTCAGTTCTTTCATTTAGAGTCAAATCACAACAAAAGTCATCTCAGAACAGTCTGAATCAATCCAACTACAATTCAATCCATGCAATGGGATTATAATCTGATTCATGTTGCCAGATTGAGTGAGAAGCAGTTATAAAATACCAGTTAGCAACAAACTGGTCAAATGGTTTCTTTCAGGTCTTTACTTTGAGCCAGTATCCATCCTGAGCAGCACAAAGGCCACAGTGGGAAGAAACAACCCCCTTTCAACAGGAAGAAACCTCCAGCAGAGGCTGACACCTGAAAGCTCCGCCTCCCATTCTACCTTTAGAAACTCTAGGAACCACAAGTAAACCTGCAGTCTGACAGCAAAGTGCTCTGTTAGCAAAATATGGAACAATAAGATATTTCATATTAGATGAAGTCCATCGTTCTACAGAGAAAAAAGATTATTCACAAGTGGAAATAATTTAAGGTGGTTGACAATCTTCCTAGGAATAAACACCCCAAGAAATTCACCCTGAAGGTCAGACTGTGCAATGCTCAGAGAAATGGTCACAAAGGAAACTCAAAGGTCATGACAGGACAGAGTTTTCTCTCTAAAAACAACATGGCAACACAACAGATGTGGAAAGTTTCATGTGAAGGAACAGGTACAGTTCACCGACCCGCTGTCATCAAGTTGTTTGGAACATGTTGCCAGTGATCAAGTTGTTTGGAACATGTTGCCAGTGATCAAGTTGTTTGGAACATGTTGCCAGTGATCAAGTTGTTTGGAACATGTTGCCAGTGATCAAGTTGTTTGGAACATGTTGCCAGTGATCAAGTTGTTTGGAACATGTTGCCAGTGATCAAGTTGTTTGGAACATGTTGCCAGTGATCAAGTTGTTTGGAACATGTTGCCAGTGATCAAGTTGTTTGGAACATGTTGCCAGTGATCAAGTTGTTTGGAACATGTTGCCAGTGATCAAGTTGTTTGGAACATGTTGCCAGTGATCAAGTTGTTTGGAACATGTTGCCAGTGATCAAGTTGTTTGGAACATGTTGCCAGTGATCAAGTTGTTTGGAACATGTTGCCAGTGATCAAGTTGTTTGGAACATGTTGCCAGTGATCAAGTTGTTTGGAACATGTTGCCAGTGATCAAGTTGTTTGGAACATGTTGCCAGTGATCAAGTTGTTTGGAACATGTTGCCAGTGATCAAGTTGTTTGGAACATGTTGCCAGTGATCAAGTTGTTTGGAACATGTTGCCAGTGATCAAGTTGTTTGGAACATGTTGCCAGTGATCAAGTTGTTTGGAACATGTTGCCAGTGATCAAGTTGTTTGGAACATGTTGCCAGTGATCAAGTTGTTTGGAACATGTTGCCAGTGATCAAGTTGTTTGGAACATGTTGCCAGTGA